>JAYMTE010001728.1:0-12578 GCA_036897545.1 Pelargonium fulgidum
GAAAACATTTGCTGAGCATATAAAAAACAGACCTGTAGTCCCAATTTAGCTCCAATTGAAATCAAATTTAAGGTTAAAGCTGTAGTAATGAAATTGTGATATTTACCTGAGTGATCATCCAAGAAGCATAGGATAGGCAGCTGGCCAGAGCCAAGAAAGAGCCTAAGATCTTATCAAATTTAAACTAGAGTTATGCACTATGACCATATCCGATCCTAGAAATTTGCAGGTCTGCAATCCATGTCACTACATTTTCGCCCTACCGCTCCATTCTTGCTTTGTCCTGACTTGTCCTCTTATTGAGACAAACCGCACTCGTCCAACAATCGTCCATAAGAGTTAAAGTTCCTGGTGAGCACCTCATTTTTCATTCACACTTAGTCTCTACAAGAGACTATAAGACCCCAAGAACAGCTCCTCACATCTAATCAACATTTAGTCTCCACGTGAGGCTATAAGTGAGAGCTCATTATCTCTTCCCAACACTTAGTTTCCACCAAAATTCTCTAAAGCTCCCAATGAGAGCTCTCATACCTTCAGGGCTCTCTACCTCACTAGGTAACTTCAAAAACTCATCACCTCACTAAGAAATCTCTAAAGTTCCCGTCTCGCCGGGTCACCACCAAGTTCCCCGCATCGTGAGGCGATATCTAAGTCTCCATACATGTATATATGTACTTTATTCAGTTCATGACAATAAGATCTATAGTTGGGTGATATGTTCCAGTCTATTCACGGGATTGGGTAATGGATATATTCTTATTCATTACATACAAGATAAGGTGTAAGCAAGCACAAATTCATATCCATACTTGCAGTACTAATAGCATCCTCTATCTACGTAAGGCATTGTGGAGCTAATTTATTTATAGACGAAGCTTCAGTAAGATTGTCAAGAATGAGATGCTAAAACAAATCACTGATAGCGTAGACAACCATGAAGATTAGCTCCTCCACAATTCGAACACAGGAACATAAACCTTAGAGAATGGAGGTTTACACAAACCAAGTACAAAATAACATTATGCACAATTCTTATACAATAATGTCCAATTTAAATAACAAATCAAAATCACACTGAAAATATTAGGAATGTTATCCTAATCAGTCAACGAGGAGCAATCAACAAAAGGTCACATCTATCACCTAAGATCCATGCATCCTTAACCAATAATGAGGCGGAGTTTGGCATGGTGCAAGTAAAAGTGAATAATAAGGGTAAATAAACCGATACAACTTACTGTACAGGAAACTGTACATGAAATCCCTTGATATCAAGCAGACATCCAGAAACAACAGTGACCCGTTCAAGGCTCTAAAAACCAACAGTTACATGCAGTCCCCAAAACCTCAATCTGTTGCCGTTGCTGGTATTGACGATTTTCAGTAGTTCGATACACTTGAGCCATCCTCCTCAGCACAACTCCTATTCGTCATCTAACTCGACTAATTGTGCCCGCTTCTCAGCTGCTTTCTTCCTGATAAAGAAACCCCACCTCATAGCAGCCTTGATCTTCAGCCAGCCTACAACAGCTCTGCCCGGGCGTGCACGATCCTCATCGAAGTTTGGCATTGGTGATGGCATGTATGATGGAAATGATAACCCATCTTCAGGGGCATGACCTCCCATGCTGAAGATACGAAGCAAGTGCTGCATATCATCGTTCTCAAGCATCTCATGACTTCTCATTCGAATTTCTTCCTCTGAAAAGAAGTCATCAACCCCCCTTTCCCTAGCATTTGACCAATCATCAAAAGGATTAAGATTTGCTTGCTGAGTGGAAGAGCTGATGTTCTGGAACCCTGATGATTGAGGAGGACCAAGGGCCAACCCAACATTGTTATTTCTTGAGCTTTGGTTCTGGTGTGAACTGTTAAGCAGTTGGTCATGTGCTGCAAATGAAGAGCCATCAAACTCTGAGCGCAAACTTGAATTCACAAGCTGTGCCTGTGGATGAGGCTGAGGCTGGGTTTGGTATCTAGTTAGGAGACCATCATTGTAACCTGAACCTACAAAAAAAATTAGGGAGTTGATAAACAAAATGCTAATGCATGGTACAATTATTTTCATTGCTGGGATACATTAAATTAAGTTGCAAGCAATGCTCACCTCCGACTGCCAAGCCTGAACCAATTGAAGGCTGCTCAGAAGGAACTGAAACTTGCAGACGTGGTTGTTGTAACTGATGGTTTAAACCATTAGAGTAATCAATTTGGCCCATCTGAAGATCATTGTGTGATGTAACTGGCCTTTTACTCTGCTTGAAGTTTAAAAGAGACTTCCCATCATATTCTACAACTTGATTCCAGTTTTCATACGCTTTCTTCACCAAAGTATCCACATAAAGCTGCAAGAACAAAATCAGTTCATACAAATTTTACTAGATAATTGCAAGCAACAACAGAGATAGTTTTCCTCTACCCACCCATGACTGTCCTAAGTGCTTATTCATCACAAAAGAGGTAGAAGTTTTAGGCACTCCAAAGACTAAAGGACCATTTCTTTCAAACTATATTTGCCTGTGTAATGTTACTATAAGCTTTATATGAAGAGAGGGTAACATTTTATTACCATCTCAATCCTTACCTCAGCTATAACATCTAATTATTTTAGATTATTTCAAGAACCTTTTAAGATAAGACAATTACCATCTGAACTTTCAATGGTATGAGGTAGGAAAATGAACTTGCACAATTATATTCACCCTTCCACTTTCCCCAGATGTTGCTATATGTCCACATGCAGAAAAAACCCCTACTATTTTCCATTATATAGTTGTGCTTGGTGACTAGATACATCCACTATGGGATATTTTAACCATGAAAGTCAGACAATTTTAGTAACTATCAAGCAAACAGAATGAATTCTGATTCTTATTTTCCAACCAAGTCAGGACCTAATGGGGCAGGAAAGGAAAAAATACAGATAAGCCTGTTTTTCAAGGTATCTTGGACAGGAAAGGGACAAGGCACGAGAAAACAAACAAAATAGTGAAATAAGACAATACCAGCTTAGATAAAGAACTTTTTACCCAGGCATCATAAAGTGACTAGCTGCTTATTTTACTGCCACTCTGATGAAGTCAGTGTAACTGTCAGGTACATTGTACATTACAAGTTACAGCTTCAGTGGTTCAGTTAAAAGAAATGTTCACACAATACTGAAGTAAAACAAGTAAAATTATATCAAGGTAGAAAATTTATCAAATCACTAAACATTTGGGATATTTCGCAAAATTGGACAGGGAAAAAGGAAAAGAAAGCAGGATAAGAAAAGGAAAAAAAAAAAAAAAAAAAGGAGGACAATATACCCTTGGGGTTGCTAATGAAACCTCCCAAGGAAACACAAGATATGTAATGGTAAACTATCATGATATGGAAAGGCCTCTATCATACCCACCTTCTGGCTATCGGAAAGAGAATCAGCAGGATGATATTGTTCCCCGGCAATAAGGCCGCTCAGCTCATAAATGTTGTTAAATACAACACCAACATTTCTTATTTCTTCTTCAGGATAATAAACATACAGTTTCCCACTAAGGGCACATGTCTTTGCATGCTCCAAGAGAGCTTCCCACATCTTATTTGACATGCCACTACCAAGAATCTACAAGAAAAGTTACAATAAAATAAATAGAAGAATAAACATATTAACAGAACTTGGAAGCACCGACTTTCAAATTTTATAAACATACTCATACTTACATTTCGTAACTTCTGAGAATCTCTGACTACAAGCCGAAGAAAATCTTCAACAGAAGATATCCCTGCCTTATTAAGCCTCTTGTGAAAAGAACCGTCTTTGCCAATTTTCTCTAATCTCCATACTTCATCAGTTAATGCTGGTGGATAGTGCTTCTTGTATACTGTCAATAACAGATTACCAAGAGTCAAGAACAGCATTCAATGACAGATAGGAAAGAAAATAATGGCAGGGAAAATAAGCATACATTCCCCTCTGTGATCTTTCACAGTAAAAGCCTCAGTCTTAGCTTCACGAATGCGTATGCCCTCGCAAAATCCTGAGGCAACCTTCAAGCCAAGCCTGAACTTCCTGCTCCTTATCCAGCTGGAGTTATCTGTAAACGTTAGATCGCCCAGAGTACCAACCCCTTCTTTTAGTGTCACTTGCAATTCCCCAGTCAACAGAGGCCTCTTACCCTCACGCTCTTTTACTACATGGCTATCAAACTCTTCTTGCGTCCAACCTTCATCATCTTCATTGTTGAAATCACCTTCAAGCACAATAACATCGAGTTTGACAGAGGCTTCGGGTCCAGAAGTTACAACACGGCCAGAGTTTGCATCAACCAAAACAACATGGATGGAAGCACCCTGCTCCCCCTCTACTTTCCCACCTGTGAAGAGGGGAAGAGACAACCTGGACCTGAAGTGCAGCTGCAAGTTTCTTCCATCTGGACCTTCAATGCGTTTTGGAGAGGACCTAAAACCTCAATTTTTTAGTATATTAAACGTAACAAGGAGGCAAAATAATATTTGCACAAAGTGATGAAAAAATGAACAGGCAGTGTAACATTCAAAAAGGGACATACATTCATGTTTGGAGATGCATGCACAATGCACAATCATGAAAAGTACACACTGCGCAAATACATGCATGTTTGTGTCTTCAAGTGCTCAGATCATTACATGAAATACCGAAGCACAAACAGAAATCTTGCCAGAAAGATATATGTATGTACATACATAAATAGATACATGCATATATACTATGAATTAACCTCTTGCTTTGAATTTCATGAGTGTCTAATAGATGCTAGAAGTGAAGAACAATTGGAAGATCAGGATATGTACTGTTATTTCAAAAACAAGCATGCACAATCTCAAAAATAGAATAAAAACTTGTCTGAAATAACTTGATTTGAGGGCAGAACTTGGCATTTTAGTACACTTCAGTCTGTTCAAAATATCAGGAGTTTTTGGGAAGCACAACTACTAAATAAGCCAATACATGTAGTTTTGTGTGCTAAATTATCACCTTCCAGTTAGCCTAGCAGGGCCTATCTTTGCCAAAGCACGTTCTACTTCTTCACTAACCTGTTAGCACAAAATACAAGGAAACCATAAAAGTCAAAATGATAGATAATGCATCAGGAAAACAAAAACAAAATATTTAGCATGCAAGTGTTTGTTTATGAGAATGGTACACTTCTACAACTATATCTTCAAATAATACCAACAACTGCCAGCTAGATAGTGAATGAAAAATCTAATGTGATGAGTTTTGGCAGATAAGTTAGTTTAGAAAACAATCTGCAACGTTTCAGATTATCATATGCAGATATATACAGCAAATAAAAATTACAGGTATTTAAGAAGGAAATCTAATGCTTATGATAACAGTACAGTATGGGAACACATCTGTTATATCGTGGAGAATCCTGAGTGATAAATCCACCGTTGCAATTGGCATGTCAAGACAGAAATTGAAGTGTCATTCAACTAAGTATTAGCACAATAAAGACAGGCAAATAAAACAAATATATTCACAAAGTGGATACTTCTACCAGAAAGTTAGCGAACACTATTATCTGCACACAAGCTTTATCCACAAGATGCTAACCACACAACACATTAAGTTATTATTAAGAAATATATCTATGCAATGAGCAATCAGATAACAGATAGATGTTAGTCGACCATATGAAAAATAAAAATGGAGAAAAACATATCCTTCTGAAGAAACATAATTCACAAAGGCTTTGAATCTTACCACTCTACGAAGGATAGGTTCCAAAGATGAGCAGAGCTTCTGCAAACTGTCTACCTTGAGAGCTTCTACAATCACGCTGCACAAGGTATTCTATTCTCAATAAACCAAAACTAACAATTAATGCATTGCAGATATGTTGAGCAGAATTATAAACCATTCAAAAAGCAAGAACCCAATTCAGAAACTGGAACTCAGGGGAGAGGAAAAATATATGTAGTGTATGGTCTAAACCAGAACTCACGAAAGACACATTGCAGAAAGATAACAAGGAAATGTATATCATTCAAGAAGCAAGAACCTGAGTTTCTATAAAGTAGAGCTCACATTGGAAAATAAATGAGGGGAAAGATATATGCTGTGCAAGGACAAGCCTAGAAATGGCATGAAAATAAAATGGCATACTGACATCAGCAGAATTAAGATGAAGGATGACAAAACAAAATGAACAAGTGACACTTGGCACATTAAAAAAGGACTGATTTCATTTACTAAGCAGAATTACTTAGTGTCAGTCATAGCAGCTTGTCTATGAAATTTGTCTCTCAAAGAGAGAAGATAACAATTCCTCGTAAAAAAAAAAGGGAGAGTTTAACAAGCAGAAATAACTCTTGCCATGGCCAACAAAAGACAATACTCGATAAAGTAAACTTGGGAGTGCAAAACATGGTAGTTGTACGCTTGTTGAATTTGAGCCTACAAGCTGAAACTTCAAAGTGCTTTTTTCATGTACACTGCAAGCTAAACTTCAGTCTATCATTTACCACTTGTACGAATTATTTATCACAGAACAAACAACAATTTCAAATCAAAAGGCGGAAAATTAATAAGCACAAAGAAACAAAATGAAAGGTCGGAATATAAATTAGCTCAAAGACAGAAAATTTACCTAGCTAGTGCTGGCCGCTTTCGCTCCGGCTGCTGTTCCTCTTCTCCCTCCAAAGCCCTTTTACCTCTGGTCATAGTATTAGATCTCTCCATATACCTCGTCTGCATTTAAACCCACTACTGTAACCCTAAATTCCCAGATCTGCACCACATCAAAACAACAACTTTACTCAGAAATCCTCATCCATTCCAGAAGCCCTAGCTCTCAATCTCTCATGTACACAGTACACCAAGCTTAACAATAGATCCACATAAAGTCATAAGCTCACAAATATCACCAATTATCCGACCATTTAAACCAGAAAAACATACAGTCGAAAGAAAAATAGCAACTATAGCAAGATTCGGATTTTGTCTTATTTTCTTCACTTTTCTCAGCGGCCAAACAGAAAGTATCACCGAAATTACCAAACAAAAAGCAGGAAATAGTGTTAAATTACAAATTTTCACATAGAAAAAAATCCCCCAATTCAGGCTCCAAGAGTTGAATATTCCCAATTTGGGTGCTGGTAAGATATCGGAAAGTTAAGAACGGTAAAAAAATCGGAGATCACTCCGTGGTACCTGGTTTTTGTTTGGTGTCTGGGCAGAGAAACGGCCGGGCGGCGCGAGAAAGTGAAGGAAAAAGCGGGAAAATTAGAGAAAAATTGCAGTAGAAATGATTGTGTGAGACCGTGAGGCTGCGGAGATGAACAACATTAAAGTATCGATAGACTTGTAGTCGCTGATTGGTCTTGGACTTTCATATCTGAGTCTACTCTGGCGACTCTAGCGAAGGAGCCTTGGATCTCCTGCTGCGCGGCCTATGACAATACTAGTTTCATGTCCTTGTACTGGATGGAATATATAGGACCACCGTGGAAGCGCATGTAGAGGATAGTGCTCGGTGGCGAGTATGTGTTGTGCTTTGGATCGTCCGGACGATGAGGCCACGGTTCAATCCTGACCGTGCGCTTTGGCAGCCTCTGGTTTCTCTTTGCCACGTCATTAAAACATTTGTTTTTTCCGGCGCACGTCATCTTTTTTGTTTTTTTGTTCGTCACTTTTTCTTTTACTTTTATTTTATTTTATTTTCACAATAGGGTTTTTATATTTACAAATTCTCAACTCTTTTTTTTTTTTTTTTTTCCTTAGGTTGCAAAATCCAACCCTTCAACTCTTAACAAAAATGTTACTTCAAGATATATCTCCTGAGTGCTCTTTTAAGTCAATATTTTCAAGAGACAAAAGTAAGATAAGTCTTGCAACTTAATTAATATGAGGTTTGAAAGGGAGGAAAAGAAAAAAAAAAACATAAAGGTTGATCTTAATTTAGTTAATCTCATTTTAATTATCGGTAATATTGCTAATTGATATGTTAAGAATTTTAATTTTCAATAATGTGCAGTTGGTTAATTTGTCCAAAAAAATAAATATTAATATATAATTCTCCTATGTCCAACAATGATAGTTTTAGTTTCCATTTCGAGAAAAATAATGATGAAAAGTTTGTTTTGTACATATTTTCTCTTACATATCCAGGACATGTGGTATTATAAGGATACTATTGATGTTTCAAGAGTCATATCGGCCTATTGTCCAGTTTTGTGCTGGTTGGAACGGGATTTGACATGGGCAAGTGAACAGACTTGGTATGCTCAATGACGTGGCAGTATGAGGGTCGTGCTATGCAAAGTCAACCTGTCGAACCAACGATGGACTAGATCTTGCATGGTTTTGGGCCCGTGAGCCCATATTTTGGGCTAGTTGGACCCTTGACTTAGCCGAGTCAAGATTGTTGACTAGGAGACCCCGTGAAGAGAAAATACTATAGCACACAAGAGTCTTCCATCAATGATTGACTTGTCACACAAATCTCACAATTTAGGAACAATTATACGTGGATGAATTTCAATTAATTTTGGTAAAGCAACCTCTCAAATAGGTAAACTATTCTATCATATATTAACTTCAATTCGTAAAGTAATATGAAATGTAAAAAAAGAATTTATACTATGTCAACAAGTCTTTAATAATCTTCCAACAATTAGTTATAAAGCTTACATTACAAAATCTTAATGGTTGATGTGAATTACATGTTTGATTGTTTAAATTGTAACTATGATCATGTTGCAATTTATAATTAATTATAGTGTTTATTAAAATGTCTATTAGGAATTTGTATGAGATACATGGTCGTTTGATTTTTAGGCATGGTGCATGACTATAGTTGATTCCCTATTTTGGTATTTGATTTGCAACTTTTCATAAATTTGATTTATACATTGAGTTTCATCTTTAAATTCTTCCCATATCCTCTAGAATGCAACTCAATATTTTAAACTCAGAATGATGTGAAACAGAATTAAGGTTTATCATTATTTGTTACCAATTCTAACGGTTACAAGAGCGGGAATTTTTTTTTTAATAGTCCAAGAGTAGTAGAAAACAAGATTCGAGTCAATAGAAGAGCCAAAATTTATTCAAATTCAGAAAGACAAAACAATTTAACCCAAACACGTGCCTATGTACTTGATAGCACCACTAATGTAATGTCTGACCAAAGAAGACTAGTTGTTGTCACATTTCGTTCACAGAATAAAGCTTACAAAACAATCAGGGAGAAAAAGAAATCTATCTGTAACAAAATGAGTGTTTTATGTCAAAACATCTGCCGACATGAGAGCCAGTTACCGTAAAAGGTCTCACTGCGTGCCTCAGTCCGACTCCAACTCTGATTGTAAAAACTAACCCAGGGAATGAAATTGTATTGCAGAGATGGAGATATATTTATCCAAAACCAGCTAAAAACTATGGAGGTTTCCAATCACAAAACCAAAGCTGAAATTTTTGGGAGAGATGAACACCAGCAGTAGTGGTCTAAAAAGCATCATTTAAACACAACACTCTTTTAAGATTCCCCGACACTCCAGAAAAAAACAAATGAATAAAGTTAGAACGAAACCGACAGATTACGCTACACCAATCACACAAGATATTTTACTTATTTACTTGGCTAAACTCTTCAATTCTTGTATAAAGAATGGTGAGGATTTGGGTGCACAGCTGGGAAGATGTGCATGGCCCACACATGAGGTAGATGACATTTCCCAGAGGCCTCATGTAAATGCCGTCTTCACGGAGATTTTGGAGAAGTGAACTTGCATACAATGATCCGTACCTGCGCAAGAAGAGTCACAATCCACTTCTTAAACAGAAAGATATTTGAGCTACAACTACTGTCAAAATGAATTATCACTACACTAGGATATTTGATATTTGGATGAGCATCAGTGCTCCTCCTATTCATTCATTTATTTCTTTTTTGTTGGTGGGTGAGTGGGGACCAAGAAAGGGACATAAAATTAACCATAGCAGCACCAAAATAGACCATTAAAAAATAATTGATTCCATACAAACAACATATTTATTTTCCATCAGTTTCTTCCACTAACCCAATAGACAACGAGCAATATTCAAAGACGGCATACTTTTGTATTTCTTTTTATGATGGGGCAAAAGATCTCTACTTCTACTGCAAATCTCACGGTGCATAATATGGATATAGCCCTAGTACCGCAACTCTTAAGAGACAAGACAAACGAATATTTGTTTTCCCTTCATCCAAATCCTCCATAAACCCATAGTTCACATTTGACACATGAAACCTTTGCCTCACACTTTTATAAAGAGAAATTCCAGAATCCAAAAAGTAAAAGTCATCAACAGGCACAATTATCCCAACAAAATTACCTGAACAATTTTGGTTTGAACATCACACTGCCACAACTCAGAGAGCTGGGAAGTTGTAATGAATTCATACCAAGATACCATGAGTCCGAAAAAGAAATAATGTAGAATTCACGAGAGCATACCCAGCATTACATCCTTCTGCTTGAAGTTCTAGGGCAAGGAGAGTTCCCAACACAACCACTCTTTTCACTGCATGATGTGATGAGAGCTGGTTCACCAATTTCACATCCCATAACTGCAAACAGTTTGAACAGACATGATATCCGTAAATATGCATCCGCCATAAATGTCATATCTGACCTTGATCAGTAACAAGGAAACACAAACAAAAGGTAATTTAAAGTTTCATTACCAATACAGACACCATAAACTGTCCTTTTGTTCGAAAGGGAAAGAAAATGAGAGTTAAAATGTAGGGAGATACCATTATGACTTATATTTCAGAATCTACAACACTACTCCAAGGCATAGATTTATCACAGCAATAAGAAAACTTGCATGAGATAGATCATGAAATAAACAATCTACAAACCTTCAAAATTTTACCATTCATGATTCAAACATTTATACTGGCAAATTGTGCTTCATTTTCCCAAGATACAAATTTGCATTGCCAGTCTGATTGTATAAAAGGTGGGACTTAAACAGCATATGCTCAAAATGCAGTACCAAATAAATAACCATGACCAATCATATAGGGTCATGGAAATTACATAAGCAATAATTAATGTTTACCATAATTGTGGTAATGAAAGTAAATTTACTTCTACGGGAACACTTTTATTAAGTTTTCCTTGTAATAGATATGAAATGTCATGTTCACGTATAGAAATCTTTGTGCAAGTGATTTTTGACGATGTGGAAATAACTAAGGCAGACTATTTGAGTAGAAAATATTTAAATAGTATACATGCTTGTGTATGCATGTTTAAATGATGCTTTAGAAATCACCAAACATTCACAGTTTCAAACCCAACTTTAGAAATCCAGATCTAAGACATAGAGCTCTGATGGAGCAACAAGTGACAAAAGAATAATGTGGCATACCTCTCTAAGCACCCTCCTTTCAGAAATGATATTAGGATTTGTGAGTGGGTCTTTAAACCACCTAATAGATTTAGCAGCTGCTGTGCATCCCATAGCATGTGCAGAGTATGAATGTCCATGCAACAGGGCCTTGAGCTGTGGCCAAAAGTAAAAAATTATTAGATGCTCTATATGGTATTTACACCCCCATCAAGATGCTGAATAGAAGTAACTACAAGTAGCTGCATAAACATGCAGAACAAATAAGGAGAATAGACTGTTATGGATTTACACCTTCTGAGTTCTGACAATCTTTTTTGCTCTATCATTGATTGATTCCCTCCAACTCAGGACTGCTAGGATTTAGGAGCTCCTAATGTTTCATTAACACATACTTTTTTTGCAGTAACATTGATTGATCCCTCCAACTAATTTGAATTGTTGGGAGCTCCTAATGGTTCAGAGGTTCATTCAGGTAATGATTTTGTTAAAGTTGAAGGCTCAACTTTAACATGGTATTAGAGCTAGTTTGGTTTGAGTCTAGTGACCCGTCTTTGTTGCCTCCCTTTTTGGTTCACGTGCAGGGTCCGTTGTATTATCCAGCCTGCACATGAGGGGGAGTGCTAATGTATTCCACATCGAAACAGTCAAGTTTAACAGATTTGGATGATTTAGATGGCCTAGCCTTTTTTTTTTTTTTCTACTATGGTCCTTGGATTATAGATTAAGGAGTTTCTTGTCATATGACAGATGTCTCTCAAATATTTCATAATATGGCAGTTCATATAGCAGATACATTTATCCAAAACTGTCTCAAAAATCCATTCTTCATATCTAACAAAACTACCAGGATTTTATTATTCTCAATGCGCGTTTCACGACAAGAGTGGGGAGGATGAATTTAGGGCTGGCAATGTGGGTCATAACTCGTGATACGACACGAAGTTAAGCGGGTTTGGGTTCAACTTAAACGGGTTCGTGTCGTGTTCGTGTCTAATTTTTCAACCCGTTTAATAATCGTGTCGGTTTCGTGGTGAATCTATATAACCCGCATAACCCGTTTAATTAAACGGGTCCTTATCTTGTCATTTAAACCATTTAAGTAAACGGGTCCTTATCGTGTCATTTGACCCATTTAAGGGCATACTTGTAATTTTAAGAAAAAAAATCATAACTAAAGGTCATTTAAATAGATAATCAG
>JAYMTE010001729.1:0-12574 GCA_036897545.1 Pelargonium fulgidum
GTGGACACTAAATTAGATTAAAAATAAAAATTTAGATATTAACTCTGATATAATAAAAATTTGGGTATTAGATTGAGTTTCACGTCAAATTTTGAGTAAAAAAAAACCTTTATCCCAAAATAAAAACAAAATCTGTAAAATACGTGTAACATATACGTGGAATGTAAATGATATTTTGTAACCATATGTCAACTTAGTACATCCACCGTACACACAAACTAAAAGGACAAGAATCTGAGCTCCGCTAAATACCGTTAGAGCAAACCAAACTGTAACAAGAGCTATAGGACAAGGAGCCAAGGATTTGGTGGGAATCGCCAAAGATTCGCTGTATATAAGCTTTTGGTGGTAAACACAATCTCTTTTAGCTTACATTAATTTACCAAAGAAACAAATGAAAATCGAACAGGCTATACTTAACATTGTCCCTCACATGCAGACTAGATAAGAGAGAACGTACAAATACGAATCTCACGTGGATGATGGACTAAGAGAGAATAAACTCAAGTCTCACGAGGATGATGGACTTAATTGAGTTGAGACTCAAGAGTAACGTTTAACACTTCGTCTTACGAGCAGATCAAATAAAAAATATATACATTAATTAACCTCATGTAGATGATGGATTTAAGTCGGGAATGTAAAGTAGAAGCACTATAAGAAAAAACATGATCAGCTACGGAGATTTCCATAGCTGATTGACCAAAATTCGTAGTTAATCGAGTCACGGGGTCTGGTCCGTTATTGTTAGGGTTGTAGGAATTTTTTGAGATGAGATCCGTAGCTGATCTGCAACGGATTGCCCATAGCTGACTTTGTAGTTGATCATTGTTTCTCTTGTAGTAAAGACTCATTAGACCCAAACCAAAACTAGATCTAATAAGCTACCAAAAGGAGCCTCTTGAGCCTCCGAGTACTTGGTTGGTGGTGGGTAAAAGACCATTTTTGGTGCTTCATGTGGTTTCACATGCCTAGGGGCTTTAGTCCCGAAAACATTTAATAGCCGTTGAGATAAACTTTGGGCTCGCACTCAGAATTTCACCACTTGGGGTATCAAAGGAAAAAAAAAAAAAAAAAAAAAAAAAAAAAAACTAGATCTAGTAGTCGTTAAGTTGATAGCTAGGTAAATGATCTAACTAATATTTCACGTCCTAATAGACTTTCAATATGAGATTTATTAACACTTTTAACGTACAAATTAAATAAGAAAGATGCGTATAAACCCGAACTTGGGCGTGAATGTTTAGAATTAAGTCGAACGTATTAGTTATTAACGATCTCGTTACACCAGTAACAACATCTAAAATTAAAACCAAGCAATGTTTACATTACCTTGTTATATAATTATCAATAATTGGAGTTGGGAGAGAAAATGAAAAATGAAAAAAGGAGCATTGAATTGAAGGGATGTGACATAGAGGAGAAGTAAAGAGGTGTTCACGTTCACGTGCAGCATGTGCAATGGTTCAGTACACAGAGCAAAGCCAAAACCAAACTTTGAGATAAGAAAAGGAGTGATGTTCCTCTACGCTCGTCTCACGGATCTTGTCCAGCACCTTCTTCTTCTCTCTATATAATTCAATCTCCACATTTCTTGGCTTCAACTACTCCTTCTCTTCCATCTCCATCTCCTTCTCTTTCATGGCTTCTTGGAAAAAAACCATCTCCTCTCCATTCAAGAAACTCTTCAACCAGCAACAACATCAGCAACAGCAGCAGCCAAGGGACAAGAAATCCATGCAGCAAGGTACTTTATAATTTACTTGTTCACACTGCGTTAGTTGATAGTTGAGTTGATTCTCTAATATGGTATCAGATAGAGCTGACAATTCAAATTGAGTTTGTGAAGCCCAACCCGAAATTACTTGGTGTTGGGTTTCAGATTTTAGGCATAAAATGTGTTGAATGAAGCAAGTTTGTCGAACCCGATCCGGAAGTCAATTTCTGTTGGGTTTTAGATTTTAGGCGTAAAATGTGTTGAATTGAGCGAGTTTGTCTGGCCTGACCCAGGAGTTGGTTGGGTTGGGTGCCACGGGTTTGAACCCAAATTGTCAACTCATATATCAGAGTCTGAGTGACCTATTGGTCGACCCTTCTGCCGCAACGAACTCTCTTTACTATCTCTTTTCACTCCACCCGTAAAATTGAAAGGGAAACGGAAGTGAACTCTTATGTATCTCTCGTCGGTCCATCTGCAAACCCACTATAGACGTTCAGTTAGTCGATTAAACTTTTAGTTGAATTGGTTTTCTAACATTCTCTACTTTTTCCAATGGATTTGGTTGCAGGCAGTGAGATCAACAGAGTCATGGATTTGCAAGGAGAAGTCATGGCCTGTGGTTACCAAGATGTGCAGGTCATGTGGTCCATTCTTGATAAGTCCAAGGCCTCAGCTTGCAACATGAGTTCTTGATATTCACTCCAAGTTTTTTTGCATCATATGTGCATTTTTGCATCTACTGGTTATTGGATGCTCTGCGTGTATGTATCTATGTGTATCACTTGTGTGGATAAGATCTTGTTTGGTTCCTGGTGGAAAGATCGAGGTGAAGAAAGTAATTTAGTAAACATTTGCTGAATCCCAAGATGTTTGGAGATGGTGGCAGTGGATATCCAAGTTGTAATTTTTTAGACTTTTATGTTATTACATGGAATCCCCATGATGATTAATGAAACATCATGGTGAGATTTTTAGTGGAAATTTAGATTCTTTTGTGACCACCATGTTTATGTTTTTGTCTTTTTCAATTGAGATTGAGACTTCTTTTTTACTTTTCTCATTGGAGTGATATTGTTTGAAATTGCAAGCGTAGATTGACCTTATGGGATGTTTTGGGATCTTATGAAATTTACCTTTTCCGTTTTTCTTACTTTTGCGATTTAAAAAGAAGTGGAAGCAAATTAACCGTTTGACCTCACATGCATTGATAGAGTAAATATAACTGATAGTAGCAAAAAAATAGTTAAATAATTATTTACATGGTGAGCTACTACGACCTGACCCAAAATTTTACATAATAAACTCAATTTGGTTGTTGCTACAAATTTATTTAAAGAAAATTTGAATTCTCAAAGTCGAAAAAAGTTCCCTTACCTATTGGATAGGAGATGTATTTCCACTCGCAAAGTGAATGTTTGAATGTGATGTGTCGTTACATGATTTGTTAGCAATATGTCATGTAAACCATGGTGATATCATTCTTATCAAGATGAAGTTATCTGATGATATGACAACTACCTTTTGATGACGTGACCAAAATTCAACTAATACTTGCAAACAGAGCGTACCATTTGAGCAATGTTAGACATCTTCTGAGAGAGTCGAGAGAGTCTTCCTGCCAAGATTAAATTAAGTCTTGTTTTTCAAAGGTATGAGCTAGGTCTTTCCTAGCCGTATGGTGAAGCCTAATTATATCCGAGGAGCCGTTGGTCAACTCACCAGTCGAAAACAAGTCCTTAGAGGAGTGAGCTTACACGATCTCAAAGACACGTGCCATGACAAATTTGGGCTAAGTGTTGTACTTGCCCACCTATGAACAAATTTGATATTTACAAATATCAGTTGAACTACACAGCAGTAGTAGCTCTATACCGATAAGGCATATATCTTCACAATAATATGGGCCTTACAGTATGAAAATGTGGGCCATATCTATTGGGCTGAATGGGTTTGTAATCAAAAAATGGGAAGGCCCATAGTTGGTTCGGTGAGGTCTCGTCTTCTTCCTTCACATCGACGTCTTCTGTGTTCGAGTTTTGTTTCAATTGTGGTACTCGCAGGAGCTGCTCCATCTCCATTGCTTCCCAATCACCTTCCCATTCACCAATTCAAACCCTAAAACAATCCAATTGATTCCTAGCGGTCTATTCCCAGATCTGGACATGCGAGTCTCCTCCGCCACTGCCGCCGGCAGCGGCGGCCACGACCGCGTCGTCGCCGCCAGCGGAGTCGGATACCGCGACGCCGAGTCGCTCTTCCGGACCAAGCCAATTTCCGAAATCCGCAATGTGGAGGCGACCACCAAGAGACAGATCCAGGACAAGCAGGAGGAGATGCGGCAACTGGTCGGCACGCGCTACCGCGACCTAATCGATTCCGCCGACTCCATCGTCATGATGAAATCGTCCTCCGAATCGATCTCAGCCAACATTTCCTCCATCCAATCCGCCATCCGCTCCCTCTCCGCCTCCTCCGTCTCCGATACCCCCAAATTCGCGAGCCCCAACCCTAGCCGGTTCAAAATCTACGGCACCGCGTGCCGAGTCAAGTACCTGGTCGACACGCCGGAGAACATTTGGGGCTGCCTCGACGAGTCCATGTTTCTCGAGGCGGCGGGGAGGTACGTGCGCGCCAAGCACGTCCAGCAGAGGCTCAGTGACAATGTTGAAGGAGATCATGGCAAGATCTTGGCGAATTTCCCGCTTCTACAGCACCAATGGCAGATTGTGGAGAGCTTCAAGGCCCAGATTTCGCAGCGGAGCCACGAGAGATTGCTGGATCGCGACCTCGGGCTTGGAGGCTATGCCGATGCTCTAGCTGCCGTTGCGGTGATCGATGAGCTCGAGCCGAAGGAGGTTCTCGGGCTGTTTCTTGAGACCAGAAAGTCCTGGATTCAGCAGACATTAGGTACTTGTGCTGGTGATGTTACTTGTGATGATGTGGTTTGTGTTTTTTGTCAAATTTTGAGGATAATTGAGGTTAGTGTAGGGCAAGTAGGTGAAATGTTCTTGCAAGTGTTGAATGATATGCCTACATTCTATAAAGTTATATTGGGTTCACCTCCCGCTTCGCAGTTGTTTGGTGGAATTCCGAACCCGGAGGAGGAGGTGAGGTTGTGGAAGTTGTTTCGGGATAAATTGGAATCTGTTATGGTAATGCTGGACAAGGATTACATTGCCAATATGTGTTTGAGTTGGTTGAGAGAATGTGGAAAAGAGATAGTAAATAAGATAAATGGGAGGCACTTGATTGATGTTATTAATACGGGCAAAGACCTTGGTTCGGCAGAGAAGTTGATAAGGGAGACAATGGATAGTAAGGAAGTGTTACAGGGGAGTTTGGAGTGGCTCAAGAGTGTTTTTGGGTCTGAGATTGAGTTGCCGTGGAGCAGAATCCGAGAGCTTGTGTTAGAAGATGATTCAGATCTCTGGGACGAGATTTTCGAAGATGCTTTTGTTCTGAGAATGAAAGTAATTATTGATTCCAAGTTTGATGATTTGACTGAGTCCTTGAACTTGATTGAATCTATTCGTGCAATTAAGGAAACTCCTGGAGAACAAATAAACTTTCGGGCCTACTTGAGCAGACCTTCCACGGGCGGCGGGGTCTGGTTTATTGAGACTAATGTTAAGGTTGGTATGGTTTCTGGTTCTAAAGCACAGGCCGATGAGAGTGACTTTCAGAGTTGCCTCAATGCATATTTTGGACCGGAAGTTAGTAGAGTTCAAGATGCAGTAGACAGTTGCTGTCAGAGTGTTCTTGAGGAGCTATTGAGTTTCCTTGAATCTCCTAAGGCAGCTTTAAGGTTGAAGAATCTAGCACCATATTTACAAAACAAGTGTTATGAAAGCATGTCAAACATATTGACAAAACTCATATGTGAGCTTGATAGTTTATATCTGGCCATGGAAAATTTCAACAAGGAGGGACAGTCGGTGCCTGCAGCAATAATTGTTGAAAGAGCTCTTTTCATTGGACGAATCTTGTTCGCATTTCAGAGCCACTCTAAACATATTCCAGTAATTCTGGGTTCCCCAAGGTTTTGGGTAAATGACAATACGGCTGCAGTTTTTGACAGGTTACCTTCCCTGTTGAGGCAATCTACATTCACTGATACTTCTGTAAGTGATAGCTCTGGAAGACAATCACCCATCAGCTCTAGAAGACGAACTTCATCTGCCACTGCTGCATTGCTTGGAGCAAATGAAAGTGCAAGCCCAAAACTGGAAGAACTTAGTAAAACTACACGAGATCTTTGTATTAGAGCTCATGGCTTGTGGATATCTTGGTTGGCTGATGAGCTTTCAGTTTTTCTTTCACGAAAGCTTGAACAAGATGATGGGTTATCAGCAACAGCTCCATTAAGGGTGAGCTGCTTTTGCTAGATACCTTATGGTATTGGTTTCTTTCTTTAAATCTTCATATCATATATTTGTTCTAGATGGCACACTATCTCTATCCATACCTCCTTAAAATTGTACAAAATATACCAAGTAACATTCAATGGGTATCTAAAGATTAATTTCCAGATGATGAAGAACTTCCGAACTTAAGTTGGCAGTTGCCTAGCCACATATATAACAGGCATGTACACTGAAGAGAAGACAGTTTTGTAATTTCATAGTTTAGCACTCCCTCTTAGAAGATCTGTTTCCATTTTAACAATTTTAGAACAAAAATAAGGCAAATAATCTCACTACAACCTGCTTTAAACAGATTGTTCTATCAGATCTAGTTCACAGTTGAATCGAACCCTATGCTAAATACTTAGTAATTTGCACTGGATCTCCTCTTTATTTGAATATATATATTGATGAATCCTCTTTATTTGAATATTATTTCCTTTTCATGGGTATTAAATCTTAAGCTGGGAGACTAAAACATCCATTTTGAAAGGATTTATTGATATAAGGTTTCACCCCTCACGTGAAGGTTGAATTTTTTTAAGATCTTTCAGGTACATACTGAGGAATATTTTTCTTGTTCATTACATGGTTGAGACTGATTAAGGTCTAGTTTGCAGGCCATTATGCAGTATCCGTGTAGACATGTAGTTAAGAAAGCTTTGGTTTAGCATATTTAGTTTTTGCTGTAGTTTCTTTTTACATATGCAGCTGAAGGTATAGATAATGGTGTAATAAAATACAAAGTTTATCTGAAAGGATCCAGTACTGCAGTTGAAGTAAAACCATGGTTTTCACTTTTAGGAGAAGGGTATATATTGCTTATTGATGCAACAGCCAAGATGTTTGCATGTGACCTATTCTTTAATGAGGTCATGCTTTGTTATATTTTGTTATTATGGTATGCGAGTATGCTGTTTATTAGTTCAGTCATCCATTGATTATTGGGCAGGGTTGGGAAGAGACAGTGGTCAAGCAAGAGCCATCTGATGGCAACCAATCAGAGATGAAGATATCACTCCCATCTATCCCTTCTCTCTATATCATCTCATTTCTGTTTCGAGCATGTGAAGAAATTCATCGAATTGGAGGTCATGTGCTTGACAAATCAATTATGCAAAAGTTTGCGTTAAGATTATTGGAAAAGGTATGTAACAACGTCTCTGGACATCAAGATTTAGTGAATTACTGTCTTTTACAAAACATTTACCCTACTTTGGGTGTTGGAAACATGATGAAAAGAAAAGTACGAGTAGAATATTTGTTGGTAAGGCTCGATCAAGAAAATAGTCTCTATGCAAAAGTAGGGAACTAGGGATAAGATTGCATACAATCCTTATTCCATACATAGATGACCCTCCAAGAACTGACAATGTTGGATGCCTTTTTGCTTTTGTTTTGTATGTACTTGTAGCTCATTATCTTGTTTGGATCGATCTGGGACTTAAAAGCTTAAGTGGCCTTGGAATAGAGGTGAAGAGGGATTTAATTTTTTTGCATTGTTTTTGGATCTTTTCATGCAGGTTATTGGTATGTATGAGGAATTTCTTTCAGCTAGAGAGTCCCGCGGATCTCAAGTGTCAGAAAAAGGAGTTTTACAAATTTTACTAGATCTGAGATTTTCTGGTGATGTTCTTTCTGGGGGTGATTCCATTTTGAATGAGGAGTTAACAAAAACTCCAGTGCCTAAATTTTCATACAGGCGAAAGCAGGATCAAAGCCGCACAAAATCAGTCATCAAAGGGCGTATTGATGGGTTGGTAGACCGTTTGTCACAAAGATTGGATCCCATAGACTGGCTTACGTAAGTTGCCTGTATTCTCTTGTACACCACAAAAAGTTTACTTGCTACTGTTCAACTGAAAAAAAGTATTTTGTTCTATCATTGACCTGTTAGGTGTAGGGTCTGGATTGCGCTTTTATCTTTGTTTAGGTATGTGACTTACCTTCTGGAGTAAAGCTTAGAGGAAGTTATTTTGGTCCAGAAACCAATTGATGACATTTCCACACTCATCATTGACATCTCAACAATGGCTTAAAATCAAAACAACCACCTATTCTAATAATTGCATCAAATGAATCACCGTATTGTTCATTTCCTTCAGTTGATCTTTAATCATTAAAGATTCAGTCCATGTTCACAGGGAAATAGTATTTTGGAAGATTTTATTTTAAAGAGCATGTAAGAATATCTATTATGTTGTGTTAAAGATTTTTTAATAAATATTAATTTGAGGAATGAAGTGATCTATTTGATAAAAAATTGACAGTTTTTTCCTTTTACAAATTCACTTTAGTTTCTAGCCATAGTTATGTGGTTATATATAAATTTAAGCCACTCACTTTCATTTCAAGTTGAAGTTATAGAATCCCTGATACAATTTTATATTTTTCATTTAAAGCTGCACAATATGAATTATATTGTTGCTACTTGTTCGCTGTTGATGAATAATGTTTGTTTTCATCTCTTAGTGAGGTTCAGAAGTTTAACTTAGAATGTGTGGTAAACCCTGGGTGGAATTACAAATAGGTCTTGTTATTATGTTTTTGTTGGCTGAATTTAAGTTATCTTTTTCTGTGTATGTTCTATTTATCAGTGTATTTGCTGAATCAAACTTTCAAGTAATCATTCCTCTCACTGTTGATGTATGTTTTCATTTTATCTACTTAAAGGTTTGAGCCATATCTCTGGGAGAATGAGAAGCAGACATACTTGCGGCATGCTGTCATCTTTGGGTTCTTTGTGCAACTTAATCGACTATACACAGATACTGTTCAGAAACTGCCTTCAAATTCGGAATCAAATATTATGAGATGCTCTACTGTTCCTCGTTTCCAATACCTTCCTATCAGGTTAATTTTCTTATTAGTGTATTTGCTTGTTCAGTGCTGTGCATGTGTCACAGTCTATTTTCCATATTTTCTATAGCCTGCTGCCTTATTTCCACCGAGTCTAAACTTTGGTCTGAACCTCATCTTTGCATGGCCTGATCTGACACTGAAATGCCATTCACTTTTGAGTTTGTCTTCCATGCACAATCCTTTCAAGATGCACCATGGATTCAGTCTCTCTTTTTCTAATAGATATGCTCTAACTTATTCTGTGTCATCTTGGTGATCCAGTGCTCCTGCATTGTCTTCAAGAGGGGTTGCTAAGACAAATGTTCCAACATCTTTGGATGATATCTCGTCAAGAAGTTCCTGGAAAGCTTATACTAATGGCGAGCTGTCCCGAACAGTTGATGGAGACGATAGTTCAAGTTTTGGGGTTGCATCACCCTTCTTAAAGTCTTTCATGCAGGTAATTTCGTCTTCCTTTATTCTTTCCCCTTAAAAGTGTTTAGTATGATCGTACCTGCTGTTGCCCAAATGAAATATGTTGATGACTGGCATGAAACAACCATTTCATAAAACTAGTGAATACTTGAAAAGTTTGGTACTTAGGTCCCAGGCCACTTGGAGTTAATTTTTATAATCAACAATACTTCTCTTGGAGGCTGCAAAAAACAGGGATCTGATGGTCAAAGCAATTACTTATTGTATAAATGAAAGTCTATCAATATAGCTTTTTATTGAATTGATTTTATTTTATTTTATTAGTTGTGGATACACTCAATAAATATACTGGCTCAGTCTTGGGGTTATATGTAGTTTTGACAATTTTGCCCCTAGTCCTTGGCTTAGGTGGTTAAAAGAATATGATTGGACTTTCCAAGTAAAACATGGAATATGATTATGATGCTTTTCCGCTTGAATCTGTTCCACATGAAATGAACTTTAATATATATGATATAACTGACCCCTTTGCTTCTCGTTTTTAGTTTGAAAAAGTCAAATGAATATTTATAAGTGGTGTGGTTATTGGACAATATCGGTATGATAAACCATTGAGACGACCTTGATTTTGGGGAGTCTGATACATACTGCAACATGTTTCAGAACAGCTTCAGATTATAGTAGTCATGTGGTGTACATCTGAAACAATTAAAGCTGGCAGGTTCAAGGTACTTGACGATGCAAAACCTAGATAATAATATTATCGAGTCTCCAGTCCAGCCACACACTTACAATAATTAGACATCCTCTTCTGCCCAGTAATTTCTGAATCTGGTAGGGCATCTGTTAAGTTCCACTTTTCAAATAGGAAATTCGGGATGTATGCAATTACCAATTGAAGGTTTAATGGCCACTAAAATTGGTGGAAGGTCGCTGTACAATATAATAGTTTTAGAAACGGAAAGTTTTATAATAGTGCATATATGTTTATGTGATATGTGGTCCACTTGCTATTCATAATTGCGAAGCAAAGTTTGTAACAGTGATTTTTCTTTTGATGGCCAGGTTGGAAGTAGATTTGGAGAAAGCACATTGAAATTGGGTTCCATACTGACAGATGGGCAAGTAGGCATATTCAAGGATAGGTCAGCAGCTGCAATGTCCACATTCGGTGATATTCTACCAGTCCAAGCAGCAGGTCTTCTTTCGTCCTTCACAGCTACCAGATCAGATTCTTGATTGCCACTAAATCCTTCAGTCCTTATCGTTCCTATATAGATGCATATCTTATTTCAGTGGAGAAAAATGGTTGCCGGAACTTTTGGCCCAATATGGTAAAGTGATTACATGGCGTTCTTAGGAATCATAATTGTTGGAAACATGTATGGAGATTGAGAATGCAGGCAAAAATCCATGCCCAAAGTATAGAATTAAAAGAAGAAGAGATACCTAAAGAAAGTGAATATTTTTAGAGGCCATTACCAATTTATTATCTCAAGTTTCGAAAAAGAAAAGGATTTTGTGGTTCTGGAGAAGTTTTCTTACGATTTTGTGGTTCCGGAAAGCCATGATGTACATTTTCTGGAGGGAGTTTGTAAGGACGGCAATTATGAAGAACATAGTGCTTTTCTTCTCGACATTTGCGACATCATTCCAAAGCTTTTGTTTTGGGTCATCTCTTCATTGTGTAGTGTAGAACGCACACTGAAGTCACATGTGCAAAGACGGATGATGATCTTGTCTAATAGCAAAAAAGTTGGGGGCTTTTTCACGAGCAAGGTGGATGTCGAGAACCTAATTGTGGGCCATCTTCACAAATCCGTGTGCCCTAGTGTTGTCTACTTTTCCCCTTTCGGCATATGATTCGCTAAAATACCAGGCTGACATTGCTATATACTTGATGCATAAGGAACTAGCAATGATGATACCTGCAACACTTTTTTTCCACTCTCATGCTGCTTGGCCTCATATGGTTTTGCTTATTCAAAGACTTCAAAATAAGAAGTGCATTGCTCTACGGGTAACTCTAGACTTATTCTCTCGATATTTTCTGCTTTCACTTTTCAAATTTTGTTTCTTCGTATTATATTCATTTGATCTGTTTGGTTGATGAACGATACTCAATAATTTTTCTTTAATATCAGTTCACTCTATTTTTCCTTGATGCATTATATTGTGTTGAAACGATATAGTTCGTGGTTATATGAAAGTAAAATGATATTAGGGTTGACTTGTTGAGTCTCTTTGCGGTTTTGTGTTGTCCCATGCTTAACTTTTTAACTGCATCTGTGTAGTTTTCTCATTCTCCTGAGTCCTGAAGCAGTCCAGGACTTTCCTTGCAATTTCTGATATGTGTTGAACTGCCCGGCTCGGCTTGGCTCGGTTCGTTGGAGAAACTCATTATCTGTTTGGTCATTTTCTAATGCTTGGGATTGTTCTAGATTAGAAATACTAATGACACGGGCTGAGAGAACTGACTCTGCCCGGCACCTCATATTCCCAATCCGGAGGGAGGGGGGCCAGGGGGCAGTCTTATCCATAGGCGTTGAGCAAATTAAACACCAATTAAAGCAATGAGTTTGTACGAGTATCATACAAATAAGCATTGATAAGAAAGTATAGAAGTGTGTTGCTTGGCGAAAACCACCCATAAGCGCAAGCCTCGTGCTATGCCAGTACCCGTTCCTCTTGGACCTTAAAAAGCACACCTCAATTGGAACTTGCCTAGCGTAACACCTAACACGTGGCGCTAGTCTCTGCCTAATTCCCGTATCAATTGTCACAATAATGCTTGACCCATGTCGCAGACCACCCAGGAAAACACATGCCACCACGAACCGTCCCCGATACCATTTGTCACAAGCCAAGAACCAATCTCGCGTGATGCCCCGAACTCCCAATTCGGAGGGAGGAGCGACCAACCTTAATCTATGAGACTCAGACATAATAAACTGTGGAAACTCCATCATGAGTTTTCTTATCTATTATTGATATATATCTACAATGGTACACACTGATCCTATATAAGCTAGATTACACAGAGTCAACTAAGCATAAATAAGGAAACAATGAAACAATCAAGCTATACAATCAATTACAATAATGTGATAGGTGTGAAACTGATCTGTTGTGAGAACATGATCAATTATCATTTAATTCTGAATATTCTTCTCAT
>JAYMTE010001730.1:0-12573 GCA_036897545.1 Pelargonium fulgidum
GGTATTATGGGAAAATCATGTGTATAAGTTTACCAAAAGTAGAAAGTGACATTTAATTTAAAACAAAATTTGGACTCTAGAACGACATTTAATATGAAACGGAGGTAGTATAAACTAGTGGATTATTATTATACTTTTAGAAGAAAACTAATATCATTATAAAATCTGACATTGACGAGGTGTAACACAATCATTGTGCAGAAAGTTGGAGCCCTTTTTTAAAACATTATTATTTGTCATGTTTATTAGTGAAAAAGATAAAATACTAAAAAAATTAAGAATGAAATCAATCTGGATACTCTCGTCTCGAGATAATCCGTAATTACGTACCTAAGCGCCGCGTGCCACGCAAACAGAAACAATGTGTCAACGAACCGTTGTGAAATGTATTTCCTATTCGCAGTCAAAAGAAAAATTGCATGTTACGTGGGCCCTCTATGCATTCATATCTAATCTAACTGCACCATCTCCCTCAGCTCAAATCTACCCAAAACCATAAACCTTGCTTGCTTGCTACCTGTGACTGTGAGCGATTGTGTGAGTGGAGTGCACTCAAGAAAGAGCTACCTAGCTTTGTTTCTTTTCCTTTTTTAAAATAAATTTGAATTTAACAATGGAGGAAGGAGATGAGTGGGTTCTGGTGCGGCGGCCCACAGATAAGGACCTGTGGACGCCGAGCTCGCATCTGGCGGACGACGACACTTCCAAGCCTCTGAAGCTGATTTTCGCCGGACCCGCCAAGTACTGGACCGACGCTGTTCCGATTGGCACTGGCCGCCTCGGCGCCATGGTCTGGGGCGGCGTTGCTACTGAGACACTCCAGCTCAATGGTATGTGATATACATAATGCCTCCTTCAATTATGCATTCTGGGAGCGTCTGAGGGTTTTGTGGTGTTATATGTAACGTGATCTGTTTGGTTGGTGAGAAAATTGTGGTAGTTAGTGGAGAGAAAATTAATCTCACTCTTTTGGTTTTGTTACTTCTGTTTTTGGATTAGTGGATTTCTTCAAGTGATTGATTGGATTTGTTATGTTATGTTTTATATTTTGGATTTTGTGTCTGTGATTTCATGGCAAAATTTACCAATTTGGGAGTTTGTTGGACTTTAATTGTCCCACCGGTGTTTACTCTTTCTCTTTAACAGTGTTTGTACATTGAGTTTGGGAAATAGGCTAAGAGTGCTTGATCTTTCAACTTGGTATTGTTTGGTTGGCAAGAAACCAAGGGAAGATAAGAGAATTCTGTTTGCAGATATATGACATGTGTTGCTTTGTGCTTCTAATGTACAAATCAAGAAGTTCGTTTTAAGTTTAGTTCACTCAAGGATGTTACTTTTTGGGGCATTTGACAAAGAAAATCTATAATCAGTTCCACTTTTTTGCCTCTCATGATGTTGCCAACATTTAGAGCAACTGGAATGTAGCATTGCGCGTTTAATTAAGAACATATACTTATATGGTTGCTCTGCTGGGATGTTTGTTTTAGTGAATTAGCCTTATTTCTCTCCTTGCTTAGGATGAAAGTGAACTCCCAACTTATAACTGAATTCTTGTGTAGAGGACACACTTTGGACAGGGACTCCAGGTAACTACACCAACCCAAATGCTCCGGAGGCACTCGCTCAGGTCCGGAAACTCGTTGACAATGGCCAGTACGCTGACGCTACCGCAGCAGCAGTCAAATTGTCAGGAAACCCTTCTGATGTATGTTACGTCACTCCCTCTAGTTTCTGTTTTCTGTTTTCTATGATAATGTATACTCACAAACAACATGTGTATCCATATACATATGGCTCATCCTGCTAAAGCAGTTGTGTGCCTCTACTCATTGTGTAATACTGCCCTGTTTATCACAAGATCTACCAGCACATGTTTGAGAGAGAGATAACACTTTATTTTAGCAGCCTAGTTTTGACCAGCTAATGTATGCATCACATACTAAAGTTCATATCCAATCTGTCCCAAAATTATTGTTACCTACAGCTCAATGATAATTTAGGGTATGGGCTTTCTGCTCTCAATTACTCTTCAAAGTCCATGACTTAATGATAATTTCAATGAGAATGTTCTATGGTCAATATTTGCATCCTAATAATTTTTAATTTGATGATGAAGGTTTACCAACCTCTGGGTGACATCAAGCTCGAATTTGATGATTCCCATCTCAAATATGCGGAAGAAACTTATCACAGAGAACTAGACTTGGATACTGCTGCAGTTAAAGTAAAATATTCTGTTGGAGATGTAGAATATACAAGGGAACATTTTGCTTCTAATCCTGATCAAGTAATTGTGACAAAAATTTCTGGAAACAAACCAGGTTCTTTGTCATTTACAGTGTCTCTGGATAGTAAGTTGCATCATCATTCACAAGTACATGGAAATAATCAGATTATAATGGAAGGAAGTTGTCCTGGTAAAAGAATCCCGCCTAAATTTAATGCAGATAATAACCCAAAAGGAATTCAGTTTTCTGCAGTTCTTGATTTACATATTAGTGATGGAAGAGGAGTTATCCATGTTCTGGATGGCAAGAAATTGAAGGTTGAAGGTTCAGATTATGCTATTCTGCTTCTAGTTGCTTCATCGTCTTTCGATGGACCTTTCACCAAGCCATCAGATTCTAAGAAGGATCCTACTTCGGAATCTTTGAGTGCATTAAAGTCTATAACAAAATTTTCGTACTCGGATCTTTATTCACATCATTTGGATGATTATCAGAATCTTTTCCATCGGGTCTCACTGCAGCTTTCAAAAAGCTCCAAGAGCAATTTAGGACATAGGTCCTTGGAGATGAAGAGTCTTGAAGCTGATATGGTTTCTACTGCAGCGAGGGTGAAATCTTTTCGAATTGACGAAGATCCCTCCTTAGTGGAGCTATTGTTCCAGTATGGTCGGTATTTGCTTATCTCTTGTTCACGGCCTGGGACTCAACCGTCAAACCTGCAGGGTATATGGAGCCAGCTAATTGAGCCGGCATGGGAGTATGTTCTGCATCTCTCTTTTGTGTGTGCATACTCATTTATCCCCTCTTTCCCTTCTGTATTTGTTTTATTTACTTGATTCTTTTCTTAATGCATTTGCCCTATTGTTGTTGCAAACTCAATTTGGTTTGTTATTAATACTTTTCTTCCAAATCTGCATAGTTCTATTTACAGTGCAGTATATCAATAATCAGTAATACCACATGAACTAAACTTGTTACTAGAGTTATATAGCACCTATAACTTCATGCAGATATCGCCATGAAAATTTTATTTGTTTCCTTAATTTTTTTGTCAGTTGTGCTCCTCACTTGAACATTAATCTTCAAATGAATTACTGGCCTTGCTTACCTTGCAATCTCAAAGAGTGCCAGGAGCCCTTGTTCGATTACATTGCCTTATTGTCAATCAATGGGAGAAAAACTGCTAAAGTAAGAACCTTTTCCCTTTGCATTTTCCAGGTTAAACACAGAGACCTGGCAGAAATCTTTATGTTAGAATTTATATCATTATGATGCTTGATAAATAAGAGTTTCTGTTGTATCTCATTGGATAAGGTTTTCCACCAATAATTCAATCTTGAAAATTTAATATGCAGCAAGTCAGTTCTCTAACCTAAAGCATGAGCATCTCTACATAGATATTTGGAAAGTGGTGAGAAGGATTGAAGTAACTTGATTCTGTATTTATTGCTCCTGATATTAAATCAGTAATGTATGATCTCCATAATATCCTTGGTGGCTAGAGCAAGACTCTTGTGGCTCAGTGGCTTTCACATTCTTGACGGAAATTATTGTCATTATTATTCTTCAAATTTTCTGCATATTTTTTGCTAAATGTGACAGGTGAACTATGAAGCAAACGGTTGGGTCGCACATCAAGTCTCTGACATATGGGCAAAAACATCTCCAGATCGTGGTCAGGCTGTGTGGGCTTTATGGCCAATGGGTGGAGCATGGCTTTGTACCCATCTGTGGGAGCATTATACTTACACAATGGACAAAGTAAGACTTTCTTTCTCAACAAATGTTCTGTGCCCTTGTTAGCTTTACTTTATAGTTATTCTTTCTTCCTTCTGGATTGCACAAAAAAAGTAAAATAAATACTACTGGCTTTGCCACTGAGTGATTCAAATTTGTTTCATATGATCAATTCAATTTTCTAGCAAGTAAATGAATGCTGCTGACATTTTCTGCATAATTAGGAACTTCTGAAAAAGGTTTACCCTGTATTGGAAGGTTGCGTGTCATTTCTGTTGGACTGGTTGATTGAAGGCCCTGGAGGATATTTGGAAACTAACCCATCCACTTCGCCAGAACATATGTTTGTTGCTCCGGATGGTAAGCAAGCCAGTGTGAGCTATTCTTCGACAATGGACATAGCAATTATAAAAGAAGTTTTCTCTGATATTGTTTCTGCTGCTAAGGTGAATCTCTTATTTTCTGGTGATAAAGCATTTGCTTGGCCTACTGTTTTTGTAACCATGCAAATTACTTATGGCAGGTGTTGGGAAGAAACCAGGATGCTCTCATTAATAAAGTCCTCGAAGCTCAAAAAAAGCTTCCACCAACAAGAATAGCAAGAGATGGTTCGATTATGGAATGGGTATGTAGTTCTTGAATTTTACATTCTCATGTATCCTTTCAATAGTTATTTTGCTTTAGCATGTTTAATGCTGATTTTGTGTTCACTGGAGCGTTATGATGGGTAAGTTCACTTTGATTTGTGACAGGCACAAGATTTTGAGGACCCTGATGTGCATCATCGGCATATATCACACTTGTTTGGCTTGTTTCCTGGGCATACAATTTCTGTTGAGAAAACTCCTAACCTCTGTAAAGCAGCAGACTATACGCTCTATAAAAGAGGTTTGCATGCCAAACTTGATTCACGTATTCATTTTATTGCGATGTGATAAATTCTGGATTATGAGTCGCTATAACATAAATCCAGATCTTAAAATCAAGAGTTCACAGTATTCTTCAGTGGAGAAAAAGAAAGAAAACAAAAACTTGAGCAGAGACCTATTATTGTTGTTCATACTTTATAATCTGGAACAGGAGATGATGGTCCGGGATGGTCAACAACATGGAAAATTGCCTGGTGGGCGCGTCTTCACAACAGTGAACATGCATATCGGATGGTCAAGCACTTGATGGACTTGGTTGACCCTGCTCGTGAAGCTGATTTCGAAGGAGGACTATACAGCAATCTATTCACTGCACATCCCCCTTTCCAAATAGATGCTAACTTTGGGTAAGCATCATTCTCAACACCATTTCAGCACAATGAAATTACATGTGTATGCAGTTTGAATTATCTACTTTCTACACCATCCAAACTGTTGAGAGTTGAATAACAAATACTCAAATTGAAGTTATGAAGATTAGCTATGCACCTTGAAGTACTGAACTCCAATTATTGACAATTTGACAAGTCTTGAATTATTTGTTCAGTTTTGCAGCAGCAGTTGCAGAAATGCTCGTACAAAGCACTGTGAAGGACCTCTACTTGCTTCCTGCTCTTCCCCGCGATAAATGGGCGAATGGTTGCGTGAAAGGATTGAAAGCTCGTGGCGGGGTGACAGTAAACATCTGCTGGAAAGAAGGGGATCTCCATGAAGTTGGCCTTTGGTCAAGAGAAGAGAACTCTCTTAAAAGATTGCATTATCGAGGAACTATAGTGACAACACAGATATCGCGTGGCAAAGTTTACACATTCAATCCACGGTTAAAATGTGTCAAGATAAACTCTCTCCCAGAAGCACAAATTCAATGATAACATTGCTGAGATCAAATTAGAGATCCTATGTTCAGTTTAGGAACATGTACTCTTTTGCATCTCTTTTTCCACTGCTGATATTGATTTTTGTTGAGATTTATGATATATATTAGCATGCTTGAATCTCGGTAATTATTGGTTTCAGTACAAAACAATACGGTATATTTTCCATAATCTAAATGCTGAAAAAAGAGAGTCCAAACTAGCTCTGAAACTGACAGTCTTGCAACTGTAGCAGTTCTCGTGCCGGAGCAGGAAGTGTGGGGCCCTCATCACTCACACAAAAGCAACGACAAAAACCACACATAAAGCTCGGTTCGCTCTCTGTTCCTCGACTTCACCGTTGATTGCTTGGTCCTCTGACCATGGAAGAAGATAGCGAGTGGGTTTTAGTGGGACCACCGGCGGCCGGCAGCTCAAGCCTGACGGAGGCAGCTGAATCTGATAGTGATAGTCTCAAGGTTACTTTTATAGCTCCGGCCAACCACTGGACGGACGCGCTACCTCTCGGTAATGGCCGTCTCGGTGCCATGGTCTGGGGCGGCGTCCCCTCTGAAACCATCCAGCTTAACGGTAGCATCATTTCTAATCCTAACTCAAACTCATCGAATGTGCAAAACATTAAAATTTTGGATTTTCAAATTGTTGTCCCTAATTTAGCATGAATGTGATTCGTTGATCAATATCATCTTGGGTTTCAACTTTTAGTTTACGTTATGTAATTGCATATCGGTTCAGATTTAATTAAGTTTCATCAATTTGTAGCTGTCTATTTCAATTTGTGGGATTTCATTAGTGGTTTGATTAGGCCGGTTGAGTGGGGACTGTTGCATTTTTGGGTTCCTGATAGTGGAAATTTCTGTTGCTGAATAAAAATGAGGATGAAGATGATGTTAACTTATAGCAGTATATTTTCAATTTATTTTGTAGCGGACACACTGTGGACTGGAATTCCAGGTGATTATACGAATCCTAATGTTCCAGAGGCCTTATCAGAGGTCAGAAAACTTGTAGATGATGGTGAATATGCTGAAGCTACTGCTGCAGCAGCCAAGTTGTGCGGAAATCTTGCTGATGTATGTCACACTATTAACTAGAACATAGTTGTTTTTCTTCATTTTTATTCAGTAGATGTGATTTGATAAATGATAATGCCTGTTAATGCTGCCTTATGGGTAGCATGAATTACAGCGGTTGAGCTTACTCTTAACACTATTGATCATCACATTTAGCTCATATGAATCCTTGGTGATTGGAATCAATTTCGATATCTTTGAATCAGTTTAAGAAGAATACCGTGTGTGCATGCCATTTGTATATTTTTGGTTTGATTACCATGTATTTTACATGGCTTTATTTTTATATCATTTAAAAATTACATGAGCTTTCTTGTTACAGATTTGTTATATGGATAAAACTTCAAATTATCCTGGGAAGTGTACCCTAATGGTTTTCTTGTGGTGATGAAGGTTTACCAGCTTCTGGGTGATATCAAGCTGGAATTTGATGATTCCCATCTTAAATATGATGAAGGAACATATCACAGAGAGCTAGACTTGGATACTGCAACAGTAAGAGTTAGATATACTGTTGGTGACGTAGAATTCACAAGGGAGCATTTTGCTTCCTATCCCAGTCAGGTAATCGTGTCAAAAATTTCTGGGAGCAAACCAGGATCTTTGTCATTCACTGTGTCTCTAGACAGCAAGTTGCATCATCATTCACTAGTAAATGACAAAAATCAGATTATGATGAAAGGAAGTTGTCCTGGCGAAAGGATCCCACCCATCATGAACAATAACGAAAATCCGAAGGGCATTCAGTTTTGCGCAGTTCTCAGTTTAACGATTAGTGATGGTAGAGGTGTGATACATGTTTTGGATGACAATAAGTTGAGGGTAGAAGGTTCAGACTGGGCTGTATTGCTTCTGGTGGCGTCATCTTCATTTGATGGACCATTAATTAAGTCTTCAGATTCTAAAAAGGATCCGACTTCAGAATGTTTCAGTACTTTGAAGTCCATAACAAATTTATCTTACACTGATCTCTACGCACATCATTTGGATGACTATCAAAATCTTTTTCATCGTGTCTCGGTGCAGCTCTCAGAAAAATCTACTTTGTCCTCTACATCAGGTTTTCATTTGAATAAAAGTGCATACGATAAAGTTCCGACTTCAAGGAGGATAGAATCTTTCCAAACTGATGAAGATCCATCCTTGGTGGCACTTCTGTTCCAATATGGTCGGTATTTATTAATCTCTTGTTCGCGGCCTGGAACTCAAGTGGCAAACCTGCAGGGAATTTGGAACAAGGATTTAGAGCCAGCATGGGAGTATGTTTACATTCTCTTTTTATTTATTTATTTATTTTTCTTCTTCCCCTTCCCCTTTTCTTATTGATATCATTGTGGTTCAACATGACTGGTTAACTGGTTTTGCCATATGAGTGGAGTAGAAAGTTGGGTTTGTTATTTGTAAGACATAAGATAAAGTGATCCATGCTAAAAGACCAATATTTTACTTGATATTCTTTTTTTGTCATTAAATACCAACTGAAATATATAATATTGTCACTTTGCTCCATACCAAGTGCAGAAACTTCGATACCTTGTACATATGCATCAAGATTTTGTATGTATGGTAGTGACTGACTCTGATATCATTTTTTTTTTCTTCTTCAGCGGTGCTCCTCACTTGAACATTAATCTTGAAATGAATTATTGGCCTTCCCTGCCTTGCAACCTTAGTGAGTGCCAGGAACCTTTGTTTGATTTCATTTCGTCCTTGTCACTCAATGGAAGTAAAACTGCAAAAGTAAGCTTCATTTCCCCTTCATCTACTTCATTTATAATTGGTCTTCCAGAACTAGTTTTTTATGTTCAGCCATATGATTGTTTAGCTGCTAAAATATGTAATGCATGACAATGGAAGAAATTATACTGCACCAAGCCAATTTTTATAAACTCTGAGATAACATTAATCAGCGTCTTGACTCTTGAGTCTTAAAGCTCGTATCCATAGTGAAGCATCATGATCGAAATCCCGCATGATCTCTCTCTGAGATCATAATCCCATGTGTTTTTTCTTCTTCTTCTTCTAAATGATGAATTTCTTCCTTTCATTTATATAGGTTATGTATGCATACTTTTTCTTATTTGGACAGAATGTTACAGGTGAATTATGAAGCTAGTGGCTGGGTTGTACATCACAAGTCAGACATATGGGCAAAAACATCTGCAGATCATGGTGGCGTTGAGTGGGCTCTGTGGCCAATGGGTGGGGCATGGCTTTGTACCTATTTATGGGAGCATTATGCTTATACATTGGACGATGTAAGATACTGGTTTTCCCATATTTTTTCAAGTTTCGATGCCTAAATTTAGTTTACTAATGACATGAAATTTTATTCTAGAGAGAGAGAGAGAGAGAGAGAGAGAGAGAGAGAGAGAGAGCCTATAAAGAGAGAGAGCCTAGAGAGAGAGAGAGAGAGAGAGAGCCTATAAACTAAATAACCTAAGATGTTTTGCTTTCGCTCAAGTTGAAGTGACCTACAATATGCTTCTTTTGATCGGAGAATGTGGTAGTTGAAAACCAACTTATAATACTGGTCCTGGAATTTCTGGAATTACATAGGATATTTGGGGTTCATCCTTATCAGAGAACTGATTGCTCATATTTCTTGTTTAGGATTTTCTTAAAAATAAGGCATATCCTTTGTTGGAAGGATGCATATCATTTCTGTTGGAGTGGCTAATTGAAGGCCGTGAAGGATATCTGGAAACAAACCCCTCAACCTCTCCAGAGCATACCTTTGTTGCTCCAGATGGTAAAGTTGCTAGTGTGAGCTACTCAACAACCATGGACATGGCAATCATAAAAGAAGTTTTCTCTGCAATTATTTCTGCTGCTGAGGTATTCTTTGTCATGAAAACGAGTTACAACTTTTCAGTTTTTATAAAATTTGCATGTTATTGCCTAATGCCTAGTAGGTTTTGATAACAGATTTTAGGTAGAACTGGAGATGATCTTGTTCAAAAAGTGCATAGTGCTCAGCCAAGGCTGTATCCAACAAAAATTGCTAGAGATGGTTCCATTATGGAATGGGTATGAATGAACTAAAATGAAATTTCTGAACTTTTTGTTGGTTAGTGAACCAGAACTTCTGAAATTTGTTGTGGGCTTAGACATTATGTTTATTTAATTGCAGGCACGAGACTTTGAGGATCCAGATGTGCACCATCGACATCTTTCTCATCTATTTGGCCTGTTTCCAGGGCACACAATAACCATCGAGAAAACTCCTTACCTCTGCAGAGCTGCAGAGTATAGCCTTCATAAAAGAGGTTGGTGTATTTATAGACAAGATCGAATTGTTCAACCATGCTATGTCTGTCTAGTTTAGGGCCATTTATATACCAAATTGAAGTAAGGTTGTTGACTTTGCTGCTCTACAATTGATTGCATAACTTTTGCAAAAGACACCTGAAGATCAAAGTTGGTATGTCTGAATTAATTAACAGTCAACATCCATAAGGTTTTACTCTGAACAGAGCATATTACAGAGTAATTAGTGAGCATCTAACTATCGTGTTCCTCAAGAGTTTTTTAACTTGATAAAAAAGTGACTAGCATTAGTCAACTAATGTTTCTTACATTAATTTACTGAGAACAGGAGAAGAGGGTCCAGGATGGTCAACTACTTGGAAAACAGCTCTTTGGGCACGTCTACAGAACAGCGAGCATGCATATCGTATAGTTAAACGTTTGATTAACTTGGTTGATCCAGATCACGAGAGACCATTTGAAGGAGGATTATACAGCAACTTATTTGCAGCCCACCCTCCTTTTCAAATTGATGCCAATTTCGGGTAAGAACCATGAACTATGCTGAACTTTAAGTGTGTCTCAGAAGAACTAGTGGTAGCTCACTGTTAAATCTCCATAATCTTCAAACATAGTGCCAAAGTCCGAGTCGTAAGTAATCAGAATGCTAGTGATATATAAAGCAATTAACTTTGCATTTGTTACGGTTCCAGTTTCTCGGCAGCAGTTGCAGAAATGTTTGTCCAAAGCACCATGAAGGACCTGTATTTGCTTCCGGCTCTTCCGAGGGATAAATGGGTCAGTGGATGCGTGAAAGGACTGAGGGCTCGCGGCGGGGTGACAGTCAGCATCTCCTGGAAAGAAGGAGATCTTCAGGAAGTTGCAATCTGTTCAGAAGAGCAAGATTCTCTCAAAACATTACATTACAGAGGAACTATAGTTACTGTTAAAATGTCATCTGGAAGTGTTTATGCTTTCGATAAACAATTAAAATGTGTTCGCACAAACTCTATCTAGCATCGATCTTTCCGATTTAGATGTTAATCTCATATATGAAAAGCTATGCGCGTGCAACACGTCATGTATTTTGAATTCTACATCAGCTGAATTAACATAGAACTAGATGGAGTTCCCGTGCATCGCACGGGTAAATATACTCTATAATTTTTTAATTTTTAATAGTTAAATATAAGGGTAATTACATCACATTTCTGGTCTGTAGTTTTGTCCACAAACAGATGACTACCCAATTTATAAATTCACGACACATAACTTTCTTAAAGTATTTGTTCATGACAATTAATTATCTTAAATTTCAAATTTCAAATTGTGTTCTCTAACAAAGCTATTCATTTAATCTTAAATTTCCAAATAATATTTTTTATTTGAATTTGAGAAGAAAACATCAATAACTTTTCACAATTTTTGAATTCATATTTTTTTTTTTTGGTTAGACTATGGAGTTCCTGAGCAGACTCGCATTATTGCGATAATATATTTGTACACAATAAATATTATTATATAATAGTTTAAAAAAATTACATATTGAACCATATTGATTAGTGATTTCCAATTCTCGGCACAATAGTATAACAAAGTATAACACATCCCGTGCAATGCGCGGGTCAACAATATTGTCATGCATATATGTGAAATTTTAATTATGCAATTTGTGATAGCTCGTTTAATAACGCGCTATCTTGCTCTTATTTTAGGATATTTCCCGCTGTTTTGTGCATGATTCGTTTTAATCGTGGCTCAAATGTGTTTTGTTTACGCTCTCTTCGGATTGAGCATGAATCATATAAATTTGGCCATAATTACCCCGGATTTGAGCGTATTGGAATATTATAATGCCTCATAGAATTTTACGCTCGGTTTTTGTTGTTTTGGTGCGCAGATGGAAGGCTTGGAATCAATCATGAGGAATGTATCTGCCTCAACTCAAGGTTGACCGTCGCAACGGTGGTCTCAATGCTCGCGTCGTGATGCCAGCTATTCAAGGATACCGTCGCGACATCCATATGAGCGTCACGACGGTGGTGCGAATTTTAAATCCTCTCTGGCGCACTTCAGCTGAAACCGTCGTGACAGAGGTTTGGACGTCGCGACGGTGGGAGTAAAACAGCTCAGCAAATTAAAAGTAGCGTTTTTAGCCAAATTAGGGCATCTTGGTTTTGGAGAGAGGCGCAGCCATAGGAGGAGGAGCTCCAGAAGAGCTACCAGCAGCCACGGAGGCGAAAGAAAGAGGAAAGAACCCGTCATCCCTTCATAGGTCGATTCTCTATGATATGTATTGATGTTTCTTTGAGTTTTTGGGATACAAACGGGAGTTTTCATGTTAATTTTGGAACACTTGTGTTCTTGGATAGTCATGAGTAGCTAATTAAGTCTCCATTCTTGGGGTGTGAATTGCTTGTTAGAATGATTTGATAATTTATTTTGGGTTATTGAAGTGTATGGATTTTTAGATTTCTTTGTT
>JAYMTE010001731.1:0-12567 GCA_036897545.1 Pelargonium fulgidum
ATGTAATACTATTTATTTTTAATCTATATGTATTTACATTTACTATATTTGTTCGGAATGTAGTATTATTTATTTCCATTTTATTATAGCAAAAAAAACAGGGTCAAAACAGGCATAAAAATGGGTCAAATTCGGGACCAAATCTGGATCAAATTGGGTCAAAAAAGGGTCAAATTTATAATCAGTGATGTAATTTCTGTCAATCAGTGACGGAAATTCTGTCACTGATCAGCGATAGAAATCTGTCGCAGATAATCAGCGACTGTAGAATCGGCGACAAAATTTCGTCCGTCGCTAATTATGATTAGCGATGAAATTTTGCTGATCAGTGACGAAAAATTCTGTTACTGATAAGCAAAATTCATGTAGTGCAAGAAAAGGTCGGTAGCAAAAAGATACACACAAATTTGAAGTGATCACCAAAATGAGATCTTTGTGCATATGTTTTTTAACTAGTCACAGCTACTTTAAATCACAAGAAGATAATAGAGAATGAGTGACAAGAACTAAAGTGATGAATAAACAAATCTAGAATTTTCTTGAAAGAAAATCATCTTTGTAATTTTGACATAGAACTAATGGTGTTATTAATTGCCAAAAAAAGTATAAATCTAGTAGTCAACCACAGCACTATAAAGTTCGTGTGACTTTTCTTTCATTGCGTACAATGTTTAATGGTGTTTTGTGCATTTTGCCCGTAGAGGTAGAGCTTGTTTGCCAACAATGAGGAGACTCCTTTGTCTCTTTAAGACATGTCATGTAGGAAAAAACTCATTCCACGTTAGCGCATTTATTTGTCTATTTTTTGGTTAAAACGAGTGAGGCAAAAATGTCTTCCACTTAATTTGTTTCAAAATTCTACATTTTTAACTATTTAGCTCATCTCCTATGTTATTGATCTAAACTTATTTTCTTTGTTATTCATGATACAACTATTAAACGCTTAAATTTTGTCGTGTTTATGTCATATCACGTGTCACGTCCAAAATCGTCATATCTAATCCATCCGAAAATGAAAACCATAATCATAACAATTAAGATAGAACACTCTAGGTTAAAAGATTCTAGGTTTTAATTAAATAAGAACAAAGGTTAGGTTACATTTCCAATAACAGCAATAAAGGCACCTTATTGCTTTAGGGTACCCCGAACTGAAACCTAGATCATCATAACAAGTACTAATATGTGATAGTGAGAAGTTGAACAAGTGGTTCCAAACTTCCAATCTTGTGTTAAGTCTATGGGATCCAAGTAGGATCTCTAGGACTAAAGAAGGAGGCAATTACATTCAAATCAAGCAACTCAAATGCTGCACTATTAGACTTGATGCACCTTGGTGTTTTGTACTGATTGATGGACCCTCCTTGGCTTATGAACAAGTCCATCATAGCCTCAAATGTCCCACCCTTCACCACGCGAATCTCCAGCGCTCCAATAGACTTGTCGTGAGCTCTGCATCGTCTGTACACGTAGTCAAGTTCCTCTTCCACTGAAATGCAACATTCTTGGAGCACCTCGGGGTCTAGAAGTACTGTCAGCTGCGAGTCTGATGGTGCCAGCTGCTGAAGTTCCCAGAAGAGTACATAGTGTCCTGGCACGGTTGACGTGTCAGCGTAGCTAGTGTACTCCACGAGCAAGGCATTGCAGGGCTCCAACAGTTTCTTTGCGGTTGTGATGCTGTTGTGAAGATCCTCTTCGTTGGTTTTGTCAGTGTCGATGCTGAGGACCACGTTTCTCCTGCAGATGAATCGGAACTGTGGGGCTTGGTTATGGAATCCAGTCACTTGGAGCACATCACCAATACGGTACCTATACAGTCCTGTGATCATAATATATTTTGAGTCGAAAATGATTACAAGTACACACCTGAAAGGGAGGGGAAAAAAAGTTGCTTTTAGAAGGATATGTTCTTACCAGCAAAGGTAGTGATCACCAATTCATAGTAACAACCCATTTTAACATGTACCAGGTCCACAAGCTTATCACTTGTCACATCCTCCTCTTCGTCCTCGTTTAGTAACAGCAACCCGTTCTCTCCCAACGGTATAAACTCAAAATAGCACATGTTGGGCAGGAGGGTGAATGCGACGTCAGCTGGGTCGGATAAAGGTTTCAAGTTCACACCGAAGTAAGATTCAGATGAAGCATACATAGGGCACACCAACGGTAACTTCCCTTCACTGTAGAATTCAAGAGCGGATATGTATTGCGCCATTGAACCAGTGACTACTGCCTCAATGTACTTGGCTCTAGGCCAAAGGTGACACAATATTCCTTTCCATGATGGACGGCCACAGATGTCCTCAATCTCATCAGCAAGATATGGATCCGGTGATGACAGTATAGTGGACATGCAAGAGCGGCACTCAGGGTTGGTGATGCTGATGTTTAGCTGGCCAGTTCGGATGTCATTGGCTAGGTGAACCCAGTTTCGTTCTAGAAACGAGATGGCGCGAAGAAAAGCGGATGCAAACACAGCTCCTAGCCTCAATATCTTGTGGCGGTGGACCAAACCAGCTAGTAGCTGGCAGTACATGCTCTGGTTGCTATCATAGCACAAGATTGTCTGATCTGGGCTTGTGAAATCATTAAAAGTGTCACGTGCTCGGCATTTAAAGTGCTTGCTCTTGTAATAACTGGTTAACACAGACCGAGCTGGTATGCCACAAGGTGTGGACTTTTCTGCCTTGACGAAGTAGAGGTACATGGCTTTGCCCTCATCTAGTCCAGAGATGTACCTGCAAAACGTCAAGGTCATGGGTTCATATCAGACTATCAGTTGGAGCTAATATGATGTGTCTTACACTAGCTATAGCTAGAAGGTGCTTATTTAGTTGAATCCACTAAAAGCTACAGCCCAAAAACATGTTAATCTTTAGCATAACTTTGCTACACATAACTTTTACTGAGGAAAGTAGCTACATTTTTCATTTGTAAGGTTTTTGAAAGCACAATATACAGCCTTTTAACCAAAGATACTAACTTGCCTACTCTATGGGAAAATAGTAATAATACGAAATGCATGCAGACTTGAATAAGGAAAAAAAACAGCATCTAACTGGTTCATGATTGGCATGATGAGATTATATAGAAAGGTTCGACGGTCAAGATCCTCTGCAATTGATGGCGTCATTTTAGGCTCTCCAGCTGAAGTCCCAGAACTGCAAAATAATGCAGAAAAGCTAGCTAAGCTTATATTTCTTTCTCATATAGATTACCCATAAACAGAAAGTAAAAACTAGCGAAAGGTGAGAGAGAGAGAGAGACCTGCGCAGCATTTCAATTATGGGATGGCCGGTTAGAACAGAAGAGTCTTCGCCATGAGCAATTCTTTGGATATAAGGATATATATCTTTGTAAGTAATAACTGGAATGCGGCGCTTAAACTCTGATATATCTTTTGAGCCCTTCATATACTTGTTCAAATATTCAGTTCCAACATTTCTTGTTAAGATATCTTTCAAAATGTTCACCTGAACTTCTTCTGCCTTAACTGTCAGCTTCTCGATCTCCTTCAATGCCTCCGCACCTTTGTACTCCAATTTCTTCCCATCCATGTCCAAAGGATGAACAGCCAAAGATATCGCTCAATGCACAAGGATGTACTGGACTTCGCCTTTGCATATGTCTTAGAAACCAGCAGGCCTATATATACTAAAAGTTGGCCTTTGTTATATGCCTTCCTCCTTTTTTTCTTCTTTTTTTCACTCCACATTGTGACTGGATTGGATGCAAATGTAGCTGATTCCATCCACAAGGTGGCCCCTCACAATCACAATCTTTTCTTGATTGAATTCAATGATTTCACAATCTGATGATGTATTACTAAAATGATCTTCAGTATGCATGAACATTGCTTAACAATTATGTCCCCAACAATCATGAAAAATCAAGGATAAAATTATACTTACCATAACGGTCGGTGGGTGAGGTAATTGTCATGCTTGCACAACATTTAACTTCTTGCCATGCCACAGAGTGCGATGCAGATTCATAAGCCAGCATGGCCAGCACACAGTACTTGATAAAAAGAAAGGAGTGATTGCTTCCTCATGTTAATGAACCATTTCACATTTCAAGTATGCGAAATCAGAAAATATCCCAACCTTATAGTTCTTATTTCTTTTTCCAAAATACCCATTAACAGGTATCTTTTGACATGAGATTTTCACCAAGTGATGTCAGATGAAAGCTAATAGAATCCTGAATCACATTGGGCAAAATATCAATGATTACAATTAAAACCGACATACATAATAAAGAGTTCAAGCTAAGTTTACTCGTACGTCTACACTTCCAGTCTCAGTAAGTTTTGCGCATTACTTTTGTTCTATATTAAGGAATGAAATGATCGGCATCATGCCAGTGTAATTTCCACATTTATCAAAGTGTAACACTTAAGAATATAGTGTATACAATCACAGTCCATCTATGAAGCAAATTTTTTGCATGATGCATGAATAGGATATGTAATGTGATACAAGTGATTCAGGATTATCATCAATTGCATAATCCAGAAGAACAGTGCAGATTTGGAAACCTAACTCCATATCTTCAAACAAAATACTGTATATTCTAGATATCGTGGACAAAATGGAGATCGTTTGTATCTGGTTCGACATCATAGTTTGTCCACACATGCTCGAGCTCTTGCGTGTTTCTTGTCTCAATATTAGCATGTGAAAAGTAGGAAAACCAAATGGTCCTTTTCTTTATGGTATATGTTCCCGCACTCTGCCTTTCAAACAAATAAAGAATATGACGTGTAAAACACAAAAAGAAAACCGTACCTATTTACTTTCAAAGGCAACTCTGGTGGTTAATAAGGGCAGTAGCAATATCAACAAGACAACCAAGTCAAGTTGCAGGTATCAAAAGGTCATTCAAATGCCCCATCAAATTAAAGTTATTCCTAAGAACCATATTAATGAATGTGCATTGGATTACAACGAATTGTGAGGTTTTTCTTAGTGGTAGGATTTGATCAAGAGGCTTGTAGTAACAGAATAGAAACAATTAAAAGCATTTATTGAATGTGAGATGCTGATAGGATTGCATGTCAGCAAATATCCGTATCCAAAGAGAAATCTACCATTGTCGTAATCAAAATCTTTAACAACAACCATTAAATGAGGTTGGTGCCCACCGCATCTTTTCTCGATTTCTTTTCCCAACTTCTCACAACTAGTGAGGATCACCTTATGGATGCTCTCCTCTTAGGCACCATAACAAATTCAGTGAAACACTAGTGTTAGTGTTGTACAAATTTTTTTCCATACCTGGGAACTCCGTGATGATGCAAGCGAAAGAGAACTATGTTGGGCCGTGATTCCATCACTAAGTGGACCACACGGCGTGCATCACTCAAATCATGGTGTCCTCTAATACGCCACTGGAAGTACTGAAGTATTCCGTATGATATTCAAGGACTTGTCAAGCGTATAATCATTATTTCTTCATGTACTTAGAAACATTCTTTTGTGAACTTATCCACACAGGTGGAAAATCCCCCTCGTTTCTTTTAATAAAGTATAAAAAATCTCTTTTTCCCTGCAGTTGGAGACCATTTCAACTTGAAAAGAAAAAATTCACAAGAGAGCGTGAAAGTTAATTGATGACAGACAACAAAATCACAGCCACAAAAAATTTATGCATCATCTCAAATTGATTTGAACAATCACTTAGGTTTACAAAACTATATGGAAATTTTTCCAGAGAAGAATTCTTTCGATAACTTGATCATTATTGAGAGATATTGGATAGATGGGCATGCAAGGTAAAATGGAAAACTTCACAAAATATGACTGCTCAAATTAAAGACTAATAACAAGAATCACTGCACAAGGATTGATATCCAGCAATGTATGTGGCAGTTATATGGATGTGTCTTATTCCCTGATCCCATCTAAGCCTAAGCCAATCATCTTTCTGATGGAAACCCTAAACATATATGCATGAGAAACAGTATAACACATTAAAACAAAAGGACTAAAGAGAAAGGCTTTTGATAGAGTATGCATTGGTGAGCATTGTTTTTTGCAAGAAACATAGTGGAGGCATCCTTTTGGACACACTGAAGTGAAAAAAGAAAATAACAGACAAGATGTGTAACCAGCTTTAACATGAAAAGTGGTGCCATTACTCAATAAGTTGAGCTCGTGGAAATGGGGAAGATGTAGCAGAGCATTGTGGGTGACTCATTTACAGTTTCACTTAATTTGCAGTAGTTATTGCATGGTGAAACACACATTGTTTCTGCACTTGCACTTTTCGCGGCATTTTTCTGGTATGAATGGAAGCATAAAGACATTTTGGACGTATACCGACACAAATGGAAACAGAAATGAAGATACCTTTTTTATCTAGTTTTTCGGTAGAGCATGTTACTTTAATAAATGTTTGCAAAGATTCATCAAATATGATTTCTTCAGAACAAAATCATGTATTCTATTAATTTATATGAATATTTATCTATATTACCAAGCAAGTGAGCTTAATTATTAGTTTTAGCATATTAGCAAAAATAATATAGGTTCCTAGCAAGTAACCAGCCCTTTTATTTGTTCTGTTTTTATCTGATGCGTTTAACTGACTTACCTATTTCATCAAGAACAACAAAGGCTAATCATCCCACTCTAAGTTAAATACTCGGACAAGAGATAAGCATCATAGCATCACATTTGTAATTAAAAATACTATTTTGGTACACTAATAAAGAGTGAAAAGGAAGTTGTCTAACATATAAATATATAATAGTGATGTCTCTAGTCAAGCAACCATAATTCACAATCCCTCCATCTCAAAATAGTTGTCCACTTCCTTTCATAATTTTGTTCCAAAATAAGTGTCCATTTTCTATTTTAATTAGTTGATTATGCATGAACTACCAACAATATCCTTACGATAAATTGGCTAGAACCCATTAAGTCTGTTACAACAATAACAATTGGGGTATAAGGGGGAAAACCTAACTCCAACAAACTCATCTTTAATTCTCACAAAAAAAAGGGTAATTCAAAATGAACAAAATATTCCTCCAAGAGCTTGTATGGTAACTTTACTCCCCTCTTTAAGGAGGTGCCAACTAGGATAAAGATGGAACTTCAAGGAGAGTATGTTTGATAAAATAAGTGACTTTAAAGTATATATTGTATTTCCTCGTTAAAACAGTCTGTTCTCTACAAAAGCAAGAAAGCTCTAAAAAGAGGAGAGATAAACATTGGGCAACCTAATTTTATCCTAAGTTATCCTAACTTTCATGTATAAATTTTCACCTCCTTTCAGTTTTATTTACCAAACATATGCTTTTACGAAAAAGAATAAAAACTTCTTTTTCATACAGCTTCTTCAAGCTCTTTTTAGTTTCGAAGTAGAGTAACCAAACAAGCACAGAACAGTATGACTAAAAGTAACAAGCTCTTAATTAACATAGTATCTTAATACTATTAATAAGAGAAACAAGTCTTCAATAGCCATTAGTAGAAAATACAAAAGAGAACTTACAGTAGCAATCATATCACTTATGTTGCCAGATTTGAAAAATACTCCATATCTTTTATGCCAGAGACAGTCCAAGGCACACCCAGCATTTCCCTGATGTGTAGACAAGACAACCATAAACAACAACTTTTGTAAGATTCTTGTGTACCATAACAAAAGATTGTATAGAAAATTTTTGCATTCAACAGAAAATGTAACACTAGTTATAAATTCTAATACACAACACAAACAGTAGAGCTGTAGTAAACTTCTTTTAAGAACCTGAATAGTTGGTGGGTCAAAAGTGCTTTCTCTTTTCTTTTCACTATTGAGTACTCTTCACTTCTAGAAGATTCCCTGTTTGCTTCTCAATGCATACACAGGTAAAATCCATGGGAAAGAATCTATGAAATTTCCTACGTATCAACAGAGAAACAACAAATTAATTCCAGACTTAAGAGCCCTAAAATGGGAATAAAATCAGCTTTTTTGGTGATTATATTGTTTGTGGCAGTGAATCATATTATACTCTGTGCAACTTCAGCAATCGTGAAGTTGCATATACAATATTTACATACATACATAATGGGTACCGTTGATCTAAACTGTTACCTCATCGGATTTGGGGTTTTAGGGCTAGCCAGAGAAACCCCAAAATTCCAGCAACAGCGCATGAAACGACGTCGTGTGAACAATTCTCCAGTTTACCGTTTCAATTTGTTCATAAATCTGTTAATAAAGTTTGATTTTTTTTTTTTTTTTTTGGTTTGAAAATAATAAAGTTTGATATTATTTGTAAATAATAAATAAATAAATATAGTATTTATCCACTTTTAAACTTAGTTGATACGGAAGAGCGAGTAGCACACAATCGCTACTGTGGTCGAGTACTGGAGTGTAGAAAGAAACTGAGACTGAGTAGAGAAGATAATTGTTGAGACCATTGCACCAACTTTCAATGGCTGTGGCTTCTCTTGCTCTGAACCAGAGCTTGCTCTGCTTCTCCAACCCAACAACCAGGACAAGGAGACGATCATGGCTTCCTGACAAACCAACCCACTTGAAATCGCATCAAAAGCCTCACTTTCCGATCATCTCTTGCTCTTCTTCTTCGTCTACTTCGCCGTCGCCGGAGACCGATACTCAGACGGCCGAGTCTTGCGTCAATTTGGGTCTCCAACTCTTCTCCAAAGGAAAGGTACGTCTCTGCATTTTCATCAAAACGTTTGCGATTCTAGTTTTGTTAAGTGGGTTGGTTGATTTTGATCCCTTTTTTTTTTCTGCATTTGTACTCGAATTGATGTTTAGGGTTTCGTTTTTAGTGAAGGTTTCGATATGGGTTCTGCAGTTTATTATGATTCATTTCGATATTCGGCTGCTTGTTTGGACATCTGAGTGTTTGGGTTTGTGTTTGATTATCATTTTCATTGTGATGTTATGTGAAAGTTATCATTTTTTTTTTAATAATTGTTTGTGAAAATGGAAGAATTTGTTGTTGAGTTTGTGAAGTATGAAGGGAGTTTTTGCATGTCTAATTGGCATTTTGGACTAATTTCTATAATGCACGCACAAAAATCTAATCTTTACCATGAAAGAAAAAGTGGAAATGTTTGTTTATCCCACTGACTATTGTAGTGTTGTTACTTTTGGATCCTATGATGCCCGGACATTCTTGTCTTCATAATTACTAGTAATTGTGTCCGATACCTATTTGATACTTGTACACTGGACACTTTTCATATACATGTCGGTGTCAGGACTCAGGACGCTTTATTTTACGGGTCCTCCAATTTTTAACCATGTTTATAAGCGGAAACGTGTCTGACACCTTACATATCTCCCTTTTTTCTGAAAATAAATTGATTGAACTTGTCCAACACTGTAAAATACATTGACTGACGAACATGACTTGATGTAACTTATACGCTTTAATATAACAAATATAAATAATTAAGTTTTTGTCATTGAACGCATTCTTAATAAGAGTATCTTGTCTATGATTTTACAAAAATTGCCCATTGCTGTATACATGTTCTGTTGTATCTCGTATCCGTGTGTATTCAACAGAGGTAGGAGTTGGCTAAACCAGCCTTTAGCCTCTTCTTTCTTCGTTAAGTGGCCTGTCGTGTCTGTCTGACCAAGTTAGAGGCCATTGTTCTTTTGGGCAGTACTAACCCAGTTGTAAGTTGTAACCAACCATCTAGTTGTTTTCACCTTTCATAGGTTTCGCTACGGTCACAAATCTTATTGGTTTTTCTGCTTCTCATGAAAACCAAACATTTTTTCTCATCTTTCTTGGCATTGCAACCTTAACCTTCTTACAACTGTGTATCTTCAATTTACTCCTGGAATTGCAAGCTACCTATCCCAACATCAAATCTTTCCCGGCTCCCATATACCAAAAAAGATGCATCTTCTAAAGCAATGTTATATCATTTCATGCTGTAATGCTGTTGTGAAGTTACCGTATAAACACTAATAATAACTATTGTATAGGTATCATGGTTATATACTCACTAAAGCAGTATATGCTTCTTTGAGTTGGTTCTTTGGCAGGCCAGCAACAAAGATTATTGCCTACTTAGTCTTATTCTTTCCAAGTTTACTGTATGAGTGGACTTATCATATTGGTATTTTAGGCATCATTTAGCTATGTGTTTATTCTGCCAAAGTAATTTGCAATTGCATAATTAATCTTGTATATAGTGCCCATGACATTGGATTTCAGGTTAAAGATGCTTTAGTTCAGTTTGAAACTGCACTTACCTTAGACCCCAATCCAGTGGAGAGCCAAGCTGCACTCTATAATAAAGCGTGCTGTCATGCTTACAGGTATTTTGCGTTATGCATTTATTTAAATCCTTATCTATGGTCATCGACATGCTTACTTGCGTCCATAACATTATTCATCTACATCAAACTGAGTAGTATCATGGTGCACAATCTATTAAAACTCAAAATCAAGAATATTGTTTTGGATATTCAGTTCAATTGCAGGTTTCGCCTATACAACTAAAGCACGTTATCACGCTAAATCCAATGAAATGTGAATTAATTTTAATTCTTTTACATTTTCTTAAGTTGCAGCAAATATTTTATTATCGAAATTCAAGTACCAAATTTCTTCTACTATTCCTAATCCAATCTGATGGATCTTTCTTTTTCGTTTTGGGAAGGGGGGAAGGAAAGAAAACTGCCGATTGTCTGCGTACTGCTTTGAGAGAATATAACCTAAAGTTTGGCACAATTCTCAATGATCCAGATTTGGCCTCTTTCAGAGCTTTGCCTGAATTCAAGGAATTACAAGAAGAGGTTTGTTGTCAGAGTTCACAATTTAATGTCTTTTCTTCCCATTCTTTTGCAAACTAGGTTATCATTTGTTCATATTAAGACACCTCATTTGGACGATTCATTTTCCATCTAATGATTGGGAATTCCTGAATTCTTTCTGAACCATTATTTTTCTCCAGGCTAGGCTGGGCGGTGAAGATATAGGATACGGTTTTCGAAGAGATCTCAAACTCATAAGTGAAGTCCAAGCGCCTTTTCGTGGGATTAGAAGATTCTTCTATGTCGCATTCACTGCAGCTGCAGGGATTTCAACTTTCTTCACTGTACCCAGGTTATTTCGTGCAATTCAAGGTGGTGATGGTGCTCCTGATCTCTGGGAGACTGCTGGTAATGTAGCTGTTAATGTTGGAGGTAATAATTGAGCTTCTCTAATTTCATATCAAAAGATTTAAGATTGTTGAGCAAACACTAATTAAGTTACTTAATAAAATGACTAAGCTTTTTAATCAGCAATCTACAGGTATCGTCTTTCTTGTGGCATTGTTTTTATGGGACAACAAGAAAGAGGAGGAACAAATTGCACAAATTACCCGTGATGAAAACTTATCAAGGTTGCCTTTGCGCCTCTCCACTAACCGGGTTGTTGAACTCGTGCAGCTACGGGACACTGTTAGGCCAGTCAGTATCATCAATTTTCTTTCATATATTTTTTGCTCCCTCACAATAATCACAGTATCAGATAAAATGAATATGTTTTTAACTTATTGCATTGAAAATAGGTTAACATTAACAGTTTTGGCAAGAGCAAATGTATTCTACTTTCCTTTGTTAGTTTGTTGTTCTATGAAAATCCGAAAATCCTTTCTTTTCCATCTGACCCTTTGATTATTCTTTTCTATGTATACATTTTATACTTTCTAAATTTTGAAAATATGAAGTCTTAAATCTTAATGTAGGTTCTTTTTGTTTTGTTTTTCCCACGTTATTTCTCTTGTCTTCAATAGATGTTCTAAGTGAGACCTGGATTTAGGTTATTCTAGCTGGAAAAAAAGAGACAGTTTCTATGGCAATCCAGAAGGCGGAGAGGTTCCGATCTGAGCTCGTCAAGCGAGGTGTTCTTTTAGTTCCTGTTATCTGGGGTGAGGGCAGGATACCAAAACTAGAGAAAAAAGGCTTTGGAAATTCTTCGAAGGTTGCTGTTACGCTGCCTTCTATTGGGGTAAGATGTGAAAATAAGTACTTTTGCAACCAAGGATCGGTATCTCTATTAATTCACAATATTAAGTGCGTTGTTCTCTTTCTTAGGAATTTAGCTGTGCATGAATTATCAATAATGTCTCTATAATAAGTTTGTTAGTATTCTTTGAGTTTCTTAGAAGATTTGTCCATGGGATGGAAGAGTAAATATACAACACTAACTTCTCCTTAATTTTTCTTAAAATAGAAAGGATTACACTTATTTTGAGATAGAGGTAGTAATTTATTTACCGCTTCATTTCAGAAACTATAAGGACATATGGTATTGTTGTATGTAATAAGCACGAATTTTGGTTTGTGTCTGTTTCTTTTTCATGGTCCAAAACTACTAACAATTCTTTCATAAACAATAAATTCTAAGATACTTTCAACTTGTCTAGAATACATTCATGTTCCAAGGATGCTTTGAGATATAGACTTTTGTTCATTTTCTAACGCCTATATCTGATCACCCCTTTGTAGGAAGACTTCGACAAACGAACTCAGTCAATAACTGCAAAGTCGAAGTTGAAAGCGGAAGTTCGATTCAAGGCAGAGGTT
>JAYMTE010001732.1:0-12567 GCA_036897545.1 Pelargonium fulgidum
AATAATTTTAAAATCCATGCTATTACACTCATTAGAGTGTAACCATTGTGGATGTTGATTCAACCAAAAAATGGTTGATGATGTGACAATTATGGATTCACTCTATTACACTCTATATAGTGTAACCATTGTGGATGCTCTTAGAGAGAACAAATAATTATTTTAAGATAAAAGAAGTGTTTGAGTGTCAACATCAATGAACCGGAATGAGTTTTTATGTGTTATATTTTAAGTTTTTGCTATACTATACTAAAAAAAGAAGGTTTCAATCATATTCAATTTCTCTAGACTCAAGTTGAGTTTCAAAAATTCAGAGCCATATGTGGTTGACTGTTCTTAATAGTATACTTAAACTTTTTCCTCCTATATCGGCGAGCTATCCCTTTGGACATCAACGTTCTCTGCAATCTGGTTCTGGAGGAGTACTCCCACTTCCAACTTCACTGGTCCTGGGCAAGTCGTGTGTGGTCAACTATGCTTCAGTGGTGGCCCTACATTTCAGTAACAACATACACCTACTGCGGCCAACGTGCTTTTTGGCTGTCAATTATCTTTAGATCTACTCGTTACCAGAAGGTTTGGGACATGTTATGTCCCGTGGTCATGTGGTATATTTGGCTCGCGCGCAATGCTCTCCTCTTTCAAGAGAAGGTGGTTGGCGTAGGGGAGACAGTTCTCAAGATTAAAAGCTTTAGCTTTTTGCTACTTGCTTGTATAGCTTTTATCGACCCTCCAACATCTTCTTTTGATGTTCGATGCCCTTTTCCAATATCGATTTTGGTTTATTTGGTTCTTTTTATACTCTCTCTTGTACTTTTCATTCTCTCGTTTTAAGTTTATAAAGAAGTATTGCTCACTTATAAAAAAAATAATTATAATAATTAGGGTTCATGTGTCAATTTATTTTTGTCCAAAACAAGATAAAGAATGAGAATTATGGCAATAATTGGGACACATTCAAGGGAACAAAACATGAATGTATTATAATAAAAAGACAATAAAGACCCAACAAAAAATGAAACAAACGACGAGGAGTTTTAGGTATCACAACAGTACACGTCTCTTTCCCATCCAATATACCAACTACCATTCTCTTCTGCACTCCATCACCGCCACGTGTCGTCCACCCATTGGACCTCCCACTTATCCTCCTCCCTAAGCAACCCACTCTCAGAGACTGTTAGCTTTCACAGCAACCATAACCCAATACTACACATACACATATACATACACAGATATTTACATATTTTGATTATTATATCTCCTCGCGACTCACGTTATATACGCTCTGTGCTCCTCACTTTCTTCTCAAACATGGACCGTTTTGCTTTCTCTCTCTTCTTCGTCTTCTCTCTCCTCTTCGTCTCCGCCGCCTTCGTCCCCACCGCCATGCACCTCACTCCGGCGACGGATTGTCTTCTCTTCACAGACCCATTTGCGGGACACGAAGAGACCAGAGCTTTGGAGGTCAGTACTGTGAGTCTTGAAGGGGAGAGAGAGTGTGTTGGAGAGAAGAGGTGGTGGTGGCAGGAGGTTGTTGTTGCTGCCATTTTTGGAGCTCTGTTTTGCTCTGTTTTTGCTCTGTTTTTTGGGGGATGGGTTTTGGGTAGGGGAGGGTGGGAGAGGAATGTGAGGTGGTGAATTTGGGGGCCCACTTATCTTTGGTGTGGAGCTTGTGGTTTGTGATGGTGGTTTGTTGATGGAGATCAATTGGTGGTGGTTTGGGAGGTGTTGGATTAGGCCAATTTTGCAAGTGGAGCTTCAAGGATATGTTTTGGGCTTTGGGGATATTCTTGGCTAGTGGGCCTAAATGGGCCTTCTTATATGAATCTAGATTCGAATATGCGGACATACAAAATCAAACCAGACTTAAAATCGGTCTGATCCGATCCAATCCAATCTGAGCGTCTCCTGGATCAAATTTAGTTACTTTTCATCAATTTGAATCCGAACAATTCTAATTCAAATTCCTTCTTAAATATGAATTGCCACCTTTGTGTGGGTTTTCTTTGAACTTAGAGTAAGTTACGATTAAAACGACGGCATCCCAGTAAAATTATGGTTTTCGGGTGTCTGGACCTACTCCCACAAATTTATTAGAGCCGCACAAGTGAAATTTGTATGACTTAACGTTTAAACTAAATTGAATTTGGTATGATAATGTAGGTAAGTCATAATAAAATAGCAAAAAATGTTAATAAATATTTACTAAGGGCTCGAAATTTCAGGCATACTTTTTTGGCTAAGACCTTCGGTCCATGTACAAAGTAACTAGATCTGGACGAGTGCACCACAACTAATTTTTTTTAAACGAGTATTAATTGAAGCTGTCACATTGATTATTCTTTTTCCTCATTATCTATTTACCAAAATGTATTGGGCTTTACCTAAGGGTAGTAACGCAGTTGGCAATACAGACTGTGTGAGTGGAAAAAAACGTTTGCGTTCGATCTCCGCTCAACACACCAATGGAGAGAGGTGGATGCTTTAACTGTGAATAAACCTTGAATGAAAATTAATTTGAGTGTGGTAAAACGTCTTAAAGGGTGCCAACACGAGTGTATGGTTCTGCTCAGGAACTCCATGGTATAAACCGAAAAGAAGAATTATTGGCCTTTCTTTGTGATTTATTTGGGCCCTATTTAGTGTTTACTCTCTCTTATCTCTCTCTCTTTCTCTCATCTCTCCTTCCTCCTGAATTGCTGTCTCTGCAATTCTTCTTGCTCCTCCTTCTTAATTAGAGCAATATTATTCTCTTATATCTATTTTATTTCTCTGCAATTTTCAAGTTACCATTTTTATCCCAAACCCCTAAACCCTCCTCCATATTTTTCACCTAGCGATTCTCAGATTTCTCCACAACACTCGAACCTCCACGAGCCTCATGTCTGGTATGCTCTTTTTCCCCCTTTTTTCACTATGCTTTTAGTGTTTTCTGCACAGACCAGACCCAAACCCAACAATACATGACCTTAATGTTCTGTTCATTATGTTAATAAAGTTTATTTTTCTTCTGAGCTTCTTAGATACTGAGTTCTTTGTAAAATTTAATTGAAATTGTGGTTTCTCTTTTGCTCAAATCCAATTGATGTTAGTTTTAGCTGAGAATACATGCTCTATGCCCAATTTCATATGTTATCAGAGCAGGTTTTGATTCTGGTTTTGGCCCGAGGGTGACCCGTTTATGTTTGTGCAAATACACACAATTTATGTCTAATTCCAAGCCGTAGGATTGCTTCTATTTGCGATTCTTAACAATGAAAATGATTCTGCCAATGTCAGTGTCTATACGAGATGTAATGAAGTTTCAATTTGGAGGCTTGTCTCTGCTAGAGAATAGGTTTACAGCTAGTCCTAAGTTTTATCGGTGTGGAGGTAGAAGGAGAAGTGCCTCATGTTCTAGTGTTTCATCGTTCTTGCCAAAGTTGTTTCCCATGGTATGTTTTTGACCAAACGTTTTTTTTTTCCTTCTCGTATATTGATATCACCTTGTTCAACTCCTCGGTATGTTTTATATCTTTTTTATGTATGCCTTTTTCATATCTATTGAGCAGAGTGTTAGTTTGAGAACATCTGAATCACGGGCTTGTAGAATAGTCGAAAAACTCAAGTCTACTAACGGGGACAAATCTAGTGACGCTAAAACCGATAGTGATAGTGATAGCGAGGATGAGAAGCAGGAGAAAGATCACCCTCTCATGGATGAGAAGACGAGGTATGAATTTAGAAAAAAGATAAAAGAAGTACTTGCCAAGAAACCCGATGTTGAAGAGGAGCTTGACCCTGAAAACAAGAAGAAAGTGATGCAAGAGTTTCTTTCTGAGTATCCTCTCGTGGTGGAGGAGGAGGACCCTACTTGGACTGACGAGGATGATGGATGGGGATTTGGTTTCGATCAGTTCTTCAACAAAATTAATATCAAGAATGTTAGGAAGGATGATGATGAAGATTATGATAGTGAGAATGAAATGGTGTGGGAAGACGATAACTTTGTCCGCCCAATCAAAGACATCACCACCTTGGAATGGGAAGAGACTGTATTTAAGGACATTAGTCCTTTAATTGTTTTCGTACATAATCGCTATCGAAGGTTAGTTCCCTTTATTCTATTTCTGTTAGCTTTATTGTTTACACTTTCAACCGAATAACTTCTTTACATCATTTGTCTTAAGTGTTTAAGGAGATGGTTGTGGCTCTTTTGAGAGTTCTTTTGTTTTTTCCTATTCGCATTTGACGATGTTTTGAATGATAAATGAAGCATAATTTGCTATAACAATTTCGGAAAATGTTATTGGTGGATAGTTTGTACATGATGCATTGAGTTAACTTCATTAAATGATGTGTGTTTCCCATTTACGATTAATTTTTTTTCATATACTGAAGATTCTTGAATCTTTTCAGACCAAAGGAAGATGAGAAACTTCGAGATGAACTAGTGAAAGCTGTGAACATAATATGTGATTGCAACCTACCAGTACCAAGAGTAAGTGAACCCACCGAATTATACATAGAATTATTCTTTATGTCTTCCTAAAACGCACTCACTTATACCTATTCCTTGTTTGCGGTATCAAGCAGTGTGTTGCACTTGATGCCCTTGTTGAAGTTGAGTTGGTTGATGCTCTTGGAGTCTCCGTCTACCCTGAGCTCATCTTCACGAAAGCTGGGAGGATCTTATACCGCGAGAAAGGTATTCATCAGTTTGAAATCAAATTACTTTTATTTAGCATTTGGATTAGAGTCTTTGTTCGGTAATGGGAACGAAGAATCTGAATGTAAATGAGATTCTCATTATTCAAGTTTCGATTAGGATGTTTTGGCATGAAAATGGCTCTAGAATGGGAATCTATTTTCCGTTCTCATTGCAAAAGAAAGTAAACCTAAAACGCTACCTTAGCTTATTGCTTAAGGGTAGGCCTTGGCACAACATGAAGACTGTTACGAGTTCAAATTAGAGTGTGTACCTAAATGTAACGGTCATTAGTCCGACAATGGTGGGATGCTTGAGCATTGGGCGACCCTTTGTTAATTTTATTATTTGTTTGTTGTTCAGCGATCCGCAATGCAGACGAGCTGTCAAAGATTATGGCCTTCTTTTACTATGGAGCAGCAAAACCACCATATTTGAATATTGTTAAAGATAGCCAAGAAATTATCCCTTCAGCTCCTCACTACAATCCACATCAATTGTAACCGTCTTTTCCTTGTTCAGAGAAGAGCACGTTTTGCTACTAAACACGTGAATCAACCAACAGAATGGTCTAAGATTCAGGAAATGCAGTTGCACTGAAGTTTGATCACCAAACGCGCGGATCAACTTATTGAACCTTCGTGCTAGCCATACAACGAGACCAAATTGGCCGGTTTTGAATGTGTAATGAGCATGTGCCTAAATAGTGGAAATCTCTATCTTTGATTGGTGTAATCTTATGTCCTAACAAAATCTAGGTCAAAGTATCAATATAGTGATTCCAATTTCACATTTTTAGCTGTTTTTACACAATCATCAAAATTGTTGCTTATGATTTTTGGTGCATTTTGACCTAAAATTTGCATTTGTCTAAGGGGGGTAATTTTTTTAATATATAATTGGCCAAATTTTGTTCGCAAGATTCATATTTTCACGAGAAAGAATTTCAACCAAACAAACAATGACCAAAACTCAATCGAGTTACATTTAAAATGGATCTAGACATACGCTACAAAAAATATCAAATTTTATATTATTCGATTTAATTTAATCCGGTACATTTAAACTTCTTTTAAATCAAAGTGTGTTCAAAATAGTCTAATCGGATTCGAATTCAAATTGTCAACTACGTTCTCACACATAAGTTAAGGAATCTTCTTTTTCTCTTTGTTCAGATTCTCTTCTTCTGTAAATTATACACTTAAAACAAATCTCATCCCACTAACCTTACTCTCAGTCGATGCACTCACGGTGATAGTTGCAGAGAGAGCGAGACACGCAGCTCTCCTCGCCGGTTCCGGCTTTCGTTGTCGCACTCGATTCACAGCCATCCACATCTATCCGATCTCTCTCTCTCTCTCTTTAAGAATCGCTGAATCAGATTCGATTTCAAATCTCGATCGAATTTGTTTTCGTTTAATGAATCATTGAATCGTATTGATCTGCCGAATCATATTTTTCGAAATTTTCCCCAAAATCCGGTCCACATCCGGTTCGGTCCGGATTTACTCGGTCTCGTTTCATGGGTTCAGTTTTTGTCCGTTGGCTCTCTTGTTTCACACAGCGCACACCTCCCTCTATCTCTCAACACATTTCTTGTACCTCCCACCGATTCCCAAAATTCAATCCCAATTCAAAATGCCCTAATCTGAACTAAACAGCACCTTCTGTTAATTCCTAGTTTTTATTTATGGCTTCTTGTGTGGAAATTGATCGCTGTAATTTAATCCCAATATCAATAACCTCCTTCTGTGCTTGCCCATGTCGTCCCTTGCCCAAATCCCTAATATTGAATCGACCCAATTCGAGACTGAATCTGGGTTTGCTCCTAAAGGCTTCACAATCTCAACCGCAGCCACGGCGGCTCTTTCGACTCCGACCGGTGAACCGCCGTCTGGTTATTGCTGTGGCGGGGGCTGAGCCCGAAGGACTCGGTCATGAGCTTGCCAAAGAGGTGCTTCACTTTCTCTTATGATAAATTTGAAACATTTGTGTATTGTGAAAAGCAAGTTGCTTTTTGTGATTTTATCATAATTCATTGGAAGATGTTGAAATATATTGATTTTATCGTAATTAAGATCGGTGTGTTGTAGGAGGTGGACAAGGTTCATAAACTATCATCAAATGAGCATTCGGTTTCGGAGCACCAACAGAAATCTAATCAGTTACAAAAGCGAATTGTTTTTGGTATCGGCATTGGAGTTTCTGTTGGAGGTGTTGTATTGGCTGGAGGATGGGTTTTCACCGTGGCCCTAGCTGCAGCTGTTTTTGTAGGTGCGCGCGAGTATTTTGAGTTGGTCAGGAGTCGAGGAATCACTGAAGGAATGACACCACCTCCTCGATATGTCTCCCGTGTTTGCTCGGTCATTTGTGCTCTCATGCCTATACTCACCTTGTAAGACTCACTCAATGTACATAATATATATCATAAGGGAACATTTTAAGAATCTTTAGTTGTATTTTGTTATTCTTTTGAAGCCACCAGAAGCTAACAATTCTAGTCATCTGCTGTGCATGATTTATATTAAAATTGTTTTAGCGTATTCATCTAGTGATGTGTTACTGTTAAATAGGAAATTTGCATAGTTATCTTAATATATCATATCTTTTATGCTTATACTGTGTGACACCTTAATAGTAATTTATCATTATAAGTTATTCAAACAAGTAGAAGTAGAGTTACTTGTGTTAAGAGGAAGCATACAAGAAAAATGCCTCTTCTAATCATAACACCTTCTTAATACTCCCTTCTTTGGATAGGAACTGAACCTTAATATTTTTCTATGATTGGCATGAAGGTATTATACCTGCACTTCTGATATTATTTGGATTCTCTATTATCACCACTCAATCTTGAATTATGCGACCTTATATATGGTGATGCATGGATGATCCAGCATTTAATCCAGTAGGCTCAAGTTCAGTTTATATATCACTCATGTGTACTATTGTGCATGTTTCTTTTTGCTTTTATAGAATGTGCAGAATATGTTGGAATTATTTTGTTCGTTAGAGTGCATCTCTCTTGTGACAGTTGCCTGGGTACTTCTACCACTGGCATGCTTTGTATGAGCTGGGAATGTTGATGCGTAGTGGTTACTGACTTGGATTTCTAATGTTCGGTCAGGTATTTTGGTCATATTGATGTTTCCGTAACATCTGCTGCATTTATTGTTGCCATGGCATTGCTTTTACAAAGAGGAAACCCTCGTTTTGCTCAGCTCAGTAGTACCATGTTTGGGCTATTTTATTGTGGCTATCTTCCTTGTTTCTGGGTTAAGCTTCGATGTGGTTTGGCAGCCCCAGCCTTAAACACAAGTAAGAAGATTTTATCATTATTTATTTTATTTTTTGCTTATTAGGTATTTAGTTAAAGTTTAGGACATTTATAATAATTGGGAGTTGCGACATTCAATGTAGCCATGTAGGGTTAAATGCAGATTAATACCATGGTTTTTACACGTTTCCCACATAACCTTATATATATTGCATCACATGATTACCCTCCTGTTTCACTCAACCAAACCATCATTTCAACTTAGCGGGATATTCTGATTCCATCCACTTAATTTTTCAATATCTTATCTTCTTTTTTTAACTACTTTCCCATCTTCTCTGTTCCTTTTTATGACTTTCCGCTTTCTCTCATGAACATATATTAGATTCAAATCAAAGACAAATAGATTCAAAGTTGGGTGACTCATGAACATGGTGATCTCTTAGGATTTTGAGGATATATGATTGAAGGAATTGAAATTGTAAAAGAATGTCTTGCAATGTGTTGTAGAGGCCAGTCAATATTCTTTGCATTTTTTCAGGTTCTTTCCATTTGGCATCACAGTATCAATATTGACATACATGCGAATCCAAATGCATCAAAAGTTCTGATAAAAATTATTTGTTGATTCTTTTATACTTCGATACACCTTATGCATTTGATATGTTTGTTTGACCACCCTTTATCTTGCAGGAGTAGGAACAGCATGGCCTATTCTTCTTGGTGGTCAAGCTCATTGGACAGTTGGTCTTGTGGCTACCTTGATTTCTTTCAGCAACATTATTGCAGCTGATACATTTGCGTTTATCGGTGGCAAGGTAATTAGGCTTTGTCACTGGATTCTTATTTCCCTCACAATGGAATCTGTTGTATAAGCTTATCATTTTATCTTTTTATGTTTCTTGGCTGTTTTCTTTTAGGCATGGCTATTTAAGTTTCTTACATCATCATGTAAAAGTACAGATGGATCTGCAGGACCATTGAACCCTAGCTGAACTGTAAAATGGACAACGTTACATTGTAAAACAACCAGTAAATAACAATTATTAAGTTTTACAATAGAACTGTAAAAAAAAAAAAAATGCACAATTATAAAGTTTCTTAAGATTTAAAACACACTTATGCATCTAGAGTGCATTTTACAGTACCATCGTTTGGAAGTTTGCACCAATAGGATACTGAGAGTGATTTTTTTCTTCTTTTTCTCTGGCAACCTAAATGCAGGCATATGGCAGGACGCCTCTGACTAATATTAGTCCAAAGAAGACTTGGGAGGGAACTATTGTAGGCTTGGGTGGTTGTATTGCTACTTCTGTCATATTATCAAAGATTTTTTGCTGGCCAGCATCTGTGCTGAGGTATCTCTCTTCCCCTGTTTGTCTTCTTATAATAAAGCAGAAGTGCTTCTGCTCTCTCAGCATTGATGCATTTATGCAATATATTGCTTAAAATAATGAGGAACCAGATTACTACCTCAAACATTACACGTTTATCATTTAACTACCATGAACTTTTTTTGCATTACTTAACTACTTTGATCTTTCTAAAAACCAAACTGTTAGCATCAATGTCAGTATTTTGGGTGAAAGATCATTTTGTTGAATCAATTTTACTAATTGAACAACAAAGTATATTTATACTTCATCACTTAATTTCATCAATTGAACTATGAAGTATATATATTTATTGGCTATATAAAATATCCAACTTTTATTAGAATACCAACAACAAATTATATTGTATTTTTCTGATGTTTGAGTTTCTTTCGACCTTCCTCGGTGTAGTTTTCGAATAATTCATTACTTAATGTACAAACCTCATATGCAATGGAATGATATATTTTCATCTTAGTTATTCCATTGAAGTTGTGAGACTGGTTGGTTGTGTTCACATTATGGGGCAGTATAATTTGATCTAATCATACATATTTTCCTGAATCAGTTTTAATGTGCGTCTAATGTTTCTTTCTTGATGGTTTTCAGTGCGATAGCTTTTGGGTTTCTGAATTTCTTTGGGTCTGTTTTCGGTGATCTTACTGAATCAATGATCAAGCGTGATGCCGGTGTCAAGGACTCTGGCTCCCTTATACCCGGACATGGTAAATATCTCTGGCTTTGGGTCAATTGATATGCATGACTAACATTTGTGAACTGCTAATCATACTGCTTTGTTACTTTTCGGTTGAAGTTGGGTGACTCAGTATTTTATTAAGGGTGACTAAGTATTTGCTTCCTATTCCCATCATCATCATGATAGTTACTCTGTCTCAGTTGTCTAGTGTATTTGCCTTGCTCATATGTTATTGTCATCACCGCAAAAGTTTCCATGTCCACAAGGATACACATATGTCGTTTTGATTATTAAAGTGATTGAAGAAAGAAACTTTAGAAACTTTAAGTCAGTGCCTTTTGCCTAAACTGTCTCTCTCCTTTCTAAGTAACTGAAATTAACGGTCAATTTGGAATAGATGAACTCTTAAAAAGGGTGAGAGTATAAAATCTGTTGGACCATATATGAAATTCAAAGTACCAATATTGTTATCTTAAAAGGTATATATATAATAAAAAATACTAGTTGTGTTTGTATCCCCCAGCTTTTTAGGAGTTGCGTTAAAATGCTAAACGTTTATTAGTGAACAAAAGCTATATCAAACGTGTGAAGTTTAGAGAGTGTCTCTCATTACTTAATTCTTCATAATGGTTTTGAACCCAATTTATACAACAAAAGGAATAAAACACAAACCACTAATTACCTAATTTATGGAGAAAAATAAGCCACCAAACCCACTAATCCTTAAATCATGGGAACACATCAGCCCACTATTCAATTATTCTAACAAAACGCCTTTTGCATTTACTCATTCCGTCCCAAAATGAGTGTCCTGTTTCTCGCATTTTTGTCTCAAAATGCAAGTTTTATTTCTTTTTTTGGAAGTCAGTTACGTGTGAATTACCAATAATATCCCAACAATAAGTCAATATCATATTTCTTGCTAATTCCCTCGTACACTATATATATGCAGGCGGTATTCTCGACAGAGTGGACAGTTATATGTTCACTGGTGCCCTAGCTTATTCCTTTGTCAAAGCCTTCCTACCATTGTATGGAGTATGATTCTAGAACACAATGAGCAGCTATGATAGGAATTTGCAATTAGAACTTGTTTTTTGTAATTATTGAACTTGAGTTTTGGGACTATTTTCTTCTATACATTTGTGTTGTAAAGATTGTTGTACTTAGGCAAATTGATGTGAATTTAGTTGATGCAATGCTTATTAGTTGAATAAATATGAAAAGATTTACTGTCCTTCTCTTTACTCGAATTTGATATATATTTACTCATTTCGTCTCAAAATGAATGTCGTGTTTTTTTTCGAGTTTGTCTTTTGAAGTATTGTATCAAAATGGGTTTCTCAAGATAAACGTGAACTGAATATTTGAAATAAAAATGCACCGTCTTTTGTTCATCCATATGGGCCCATATGGGGCCCCAAGACAAATTTACTTGATGTTAACATTGATATAAACAACACTCAAGAATAGTCGGTTCAAAATTATTTAAAATTCGATAATATTATATTCGATAAAAGTAACGAGATAAGAACTTAAATCTCTTTTTCCATTACAAATCATGATCCTCAAAGTACCCATAAAAGTAAAGTAGAAATAAATCTCCAAAAACTCCTCTTAATATATGTTTTTGCTACTATTATTCCTCAAATAAACCTTACACAAACTTTGAAAAAAAATAAAAATCCTTGATACCAAACCATTCATGTAACAAACATGGAGTGGAGGTCAATTTACATAGGTGATGGTGCCGGAGAGGCCTCTTCTCCGGACAACTCGGCCGACATCGGTCCGGCCGCCACGGCCTCCCCGTTGCTCATCAGCTCCACCATCGCACGGTGCGGGTTGCTCCGCTGTGCCTCGCAAAGATCGGGCAAAAATGCACCTGTACAACATGCACGTCACGATGTCAAGTCACCAACAACATTAAAGCAACAAACAAAAAAATATGAAGCAAACTTTGATTCCTTAATTGGGACAAAAGCAACTTTGCTTACAAGAAAAGCATCACAATCGGATTGTGAAAGCTTAACAAAAAAAACTATTGCATCCACCAAGAGTGATTAACTCATAAGATCTAAACTTTAAACTCATCGATCTCAAAATCAGTGTACACTTAGTTTTAGAAAGTTATAATTGATTTTTTTGTTCTAGTCACAGATTGAAACAAGGCGGCCATCGGTGCAAAGTTTGGTGTGTTAGTGTAGTAACAAAATATTTAAATGACAACGATTCTAAAATACGAGGAGTGTCCGTTTAATAGCATCGTGCATGCGCTTGCTTCGAAAGAGAGTCATTAAAACTCATCTACCGAAGCGCTACAGGTACTTAGTTATTTTCAAGAACCGAATCAAGGGTTGAATCAATCTAATAAACATGTTATCGCCTTCATCAATATATGTTTCATTTCTTCCCCTATTTTTTTCTTATTGATGTCACCAATCATTTCCATAATTCCAAAAAAAAAAAAAAAAAAAAAAATGTTTTGGGTTTAGAGAAATGAACAAAAACCAACGGAAAAAAATCATTA
>JAYMTE010001733.1:0-12565 GCA_036897545.1 Pelargonium fulgidum
TAAGGGTGGGGGTTTAGGTGTTTAAATTTTTTTTTTTTTTTTTTTTTTTTTTTCCCTTTTTGGGTATAATGGAGCCCATAACACACTAAACTTAACTAAATATACTTTTTATTCAATTGATCAAACGGGGCACTGTATTTTAATAGATTTGACCAGTTTAGACCAAGGCGCTCTGGATGAGATTTAAGCCAAACAAGTAGACATACCAATTCAACTGGTCGACCTGGTCGGTAAGGTCCAAGTTTCAAAACATGGATAGAAGTTTTAACTTTTAAGACTTTGAGGGTGATGAGGGACAACCTACATCAGAGGGTCTCACATTTTTGAACAGGATAACAGTATAATGAAGTTAAAGTATGTGGTGGGTCCACGCAAATTAATAAGGTCATTATGTACATATTATGATTTAAAGTTGGTTTTTGGCAGGTTATCATATAAACTAGATTTTTTTTTTTTTTTGTTGCAATACTAACTAGCTGTTTTAATATATACTTGTAATAAATAATTTATTTAAAAAATAATAATAATGTCTGTCATTCATGTCCTATATTTTCTTGAAAATCGACAAAACATGTGTCATGTATATCATCCTTGTCCAAATGGATGCTACGTAAGATTAAACTAATCACCCTATAGGCAAGAAGAGGTTACGAATCTAATGATTCAGCAATGAAAAAGAAAACTGTATTCAGTAAAGAGTTTAGAAATAAATTGTAAGACAAAGAGAAGCAAAGAGAATACAAACCCATTCGTTTGTTGAGGAAGATCGTCAACATATTCTAGCTCCCACGAACTTACATCAATATCTATGCCACTTTTATCCTTCATTTCATCAACAAAGTACTTAGCCTGTAATACATCAAAGATCAGTCCTAGCAACTCTCTTTTTCAGGAAAGCATGCTTTGTAAGGGCAGGATAAATAAAAAGAAACCAAATGCAAAGTACTAAAATAGTTATCTACACCAGCAAACTAGTTAATGAAATAAAAAATCATAGCAGAAAATCTCAACATTTAAATGAATTGGATTGATTCTGTGGATCTTTTGAATTGATAGATAAATAACATAGTTCCACCGTATAAATTACAGTACACACATCAACAGCAATGTGGTAACTAAGCTGCCAGCTTCACTGAAGTAAGGATATAACTAAACTGTATCTTTGTGGACCACCTCCACAATGGATTTTATTTTTATGGGATTCATATCATAGGAGTTTTTTTTTTTTTTTTTTCTAATTCAGACTTCTATGTTATCTTTGTTTCTTATTTTTCTTATGGTTTTGGTAGTATCCAGAGTATTATTAGGAAATTCTATTTAGCAGACTGTAAGAATTAATCTGCTTAAAATTGTTCTTGGAGACTGATACAAATGTGTAGTGTCGACATGAACATGACATATCTAGCATACAAAACAATTTAACTCTAAACACATGTTTGTACACAATGAAAACTAGTATTGACAGTGAAAATATTGATCGTTGGTAGTTGGGGCAATGGTGGTGGTAACAATGACAGTGATCCAGATAAACTTCCTAGCCATTTAGAAAGTCAAATGCATCCCACAAGCAAAATAATGATCCCACCATGATTGGCACAAGACAACAAAACTTTAGTAGTGATTTCCATTTAGAAAATTAGATTTTAGAACCCTAAGACAGGGAGGGGAAAATAGTCTACAAATTTATTTGAACAGATGTGTACAAAGCCTATTTGTCTCTATGATTGTTTGGTTTGGTTTGGTATGAGTCACATTAGATATTAAAACAATCTATTAAACACTTACTATGTAGGATTCTCAATTAAGGAAGTACCCTTCCATTCAAATTTTAATTTTCCATGTAAGCAAGCAATTTAGCTAACCAGAAAGAGACTCTTGAAAGGACTTGGAAGATTCTAAGGCTTTGAACTTTTTTCTCTTTCAAACTTTTCACAATTTATTTTTTATCGCACTAATCTTTGAGAGAAATCATTTCAACCTTAATGAAAACCTGAAAATCCCAGTGTTTAACTCTAGTAACTGCACCATATGAAACAAACTACCCCAATCCTTTGTTTTTCCAAGAAAAAGAAGAGAAACGTGAAGAGGGAAAACGTAAAAGGTTCTCTAAATCCTTCAATGGTGAGTTCTTAAATATTTGTTATAACCATATCAAGATTTGTCCAAAACCAACATGGAACTTTTCTCATTTTCAGGTTTAGCTACTGTAACCAACTGTCACAGTCGAGTGACACTTAACTATTACTCTAGTGTGAATACAAGTGTTACAAAATTGACTTAAGCAATGTTGTAGCATGAGAAAAATGACAATATAAAAAAGTTATCAAAAGAGAAAAAGGATTACAAGAAACACAAGGGTATTTTACTAGCAACAGATAAAAGAGCTGAAGGATGACCAGCTCAATATTATATATGATTGGAAATAGGAGTTAATTTTGATTAAGATCTGGATTGGATTGTTAAAAATTCTTTCGAACTTCTATTTATTTAGCCTTGTAAATAGTTAGGCTATATTACTTAGATTAAAGCAGTGTTTTAAAAGGCGCGAGGCGCATTTGGAGCGATAGGGTCCTTTAAAGCCGAGTCGCGATGTGCACAATGAGGCGCGGGCTTTTTTGAAGTGAAGCGCACTTTTAAAATTTATTAAATAAATTTAAAACTTAAAACATTAGATTTACCAAAATATGTTTATAATATAAATAAGTTAGAGAAATCTAAAAGACTAAACACCATCGACATCATTTAAGTCGTCATCTCCATAACTAGTACTATCAATAGATTTGTAGGGTTTTAGAGATGTTTTGTTTATCCCTTCAACTAACTTGCTGGACACCTACATATAAGCGAAGTAACACTAAACATTTTGATTTTTGGAAGACACAAATGACTTTTCAGCTTTCAAAATTTCAATTGTAAAATTGACATTTTGAAGTCTGAAAAGTCATTTTATTAAATGGACCAGTTAAATACATTATAATTTGAAATTTGAAATCAGATTTGGTTTTAAAACACAGATATAAACTTATATATTTAGTGAGGTGCGCCTCTTGTTCTGCTGTGCCTCGAGGGCGCCTAGCCTAAGTCGCCTCACCACAATCATTTTGAGGTTCCTAGTGTGCCTCGCGCCTCAAGCACGCCTCAGTGGGCTTTTTTAAACATTGGTTTAAAGCAAAATTTAACTGGTAGTTTGGTACAACCATACAAATACTGGCCTCAATTCCTTTTTTTTTTTTTTGAGACAGCCTCAATTCCCTTTAAATTCTCTCATTTCTATCTCTTCTACTTCCCTCCCATCGCTTCTTCCCCTTCCATGACTTCACATTCCCTTTCTATTTCACTCTATTCTACTCATTATATTTATTTCTTATCGAAATGTGCATTTATTGGAGCATTACCGAGTTGGATCAATATGGCTTTTGATGTTTGATAATTATGAGTTAAAAAGGGAAAACAGATTAAATTGAAAGAGAAGTTTGTTAGGGATCAAGATTAGTTATTCACAATGACTTTGCGTTGATAGCCCAAACATAGATCAACAAATGAAATTGAGCTTTAGAAGATATTACAAGGAAATACCAGAACTCTGAGCACTTGGGTATCCTTTCCTCTGAGAGAATCGAGATATTGGAACTTCTTATCTTTCTTATTTATAACTGCCAAGCACCAATGTATGTCCTGGTGGATGGGGACAAAAATCTGAGAGCAATTGTAAAATGGTTGTCAGTATCAATACAATGTTAAGACATGCAATGATACAACAAGGATTTTTATCAAACTATGTTGACTAACAATCGAGCTCAACTGGCAAGAAACAATATGCAACAGTCAAACCTCTGAACCAACAATTAAGTTGAATTAGACGGATGTAAGGTAAAAAAGTATACAAGGTAGATTAGTTATAAAGAGCAGTAAACGCTCCCCAATCATACATTCATTAAGTAATTTAAGGAAAATACTCAAACCAATTCAAGCTCATCCTTCCCAATGTAAGTAAATAAATAAATGGGCATGAAGGTTTGCAAGAAGTTTACTTTGTCACACTCACTCAGACCATATCCCAGCTTCCTTTGTGTAGTCCATCTTCTGACTGATTTATAGTCATAACCAGTTCTTCCACCAATCAACTGGGCAAGAGAATAAAGGAATGACTATTAACACTGAAGGAGTTCAATAACCGTAGATAAAGACCAAACAGAAACAGTAAAAATACAAACAAACAAAAAAGATTGTCCTTGTGGGAGCTAGATTTTACATTTGGAGCATTTGGTCCTCCCCTTTCGTGGGAAGTAGAGATGGGATTCCAAAGACAAATTAGGAAAGCACAAACTGATGATAAAATTCTAAAATATTATAGCAACATAGTAGACCAATGGATTTTAAACCGCATCATAATACATAAAAATAGCAAACAAGCAAGGCAAGGAGAGGTCAGAACAGGCAATGATGTGCCAATTTAGAAACATAATGACCAATAAAGCAGGTACATTTTATACATCAAACAAGAACTCAACCGACCAAGATTAGAAGGAAGAAATGTAAACTGACCTTTTTGTAAAAGAAGGTATTGAAAAAATGACATTTCAAGAACTTTTTTGGCTCTCTGTTTTCCCTCTCTTTCAGCAATTCTAGGTATACATTTATGACCTACAAAAAAGTGCAAGCACGTCAAGAAACTAAACTATAAGCTCAATAAATATCCTATTAGTCCTTGTAAGACATCAAAATGTCAGCCTGAAGACATATTTCTTCATGTCATTTCTAGCTAGCAATAAGTTTAAGGAAACATGATAAATGAATTCCATTGTTATTCAACAATCATACTTTTATTATTACTTTCCATATACAAAACCTGGAAATTACCTCATCATTCAACCATGCACCTGGTTGGAGGCACTGCAACAATTGTCCGTTGATCTCAATATTGGAGTTCTCGTGAGTTACAAGTACCTTTCTCCTATAGAAGAACATCCAGTAATGTTAAGTGTGTAAGGCATTCCATTCCAAATCGATAACTGAAATAACAAACCATACCGGTTGGAAGATAGAGCACGAGCAACCTCATTCTTATCTTCCTTTGAAAGAGGGACAAAAGGTTCCTGAGGTAACTCCTAAAACAAGATTAAACATAAATAACAATATAAAATAAAAATGTGTTTCTTTCTCATTATAAAAGCAATTTCAACTGTATTAGTAAATAAATAGCCAGCAGAGACATTTCACCTTCTTAAGTTTCACTTTTGGTTTCTTCGCGTGAAGGGAACGGGCGGAAGACAAAATCTTCTCTTGTAATTCAATTTGGAAATGTAATGCCTCCAACTTCGGATTGCGCTTCTTCTCCACAGACCTCAGCAATTCTTTGTACACAGCGAGGTCATTCAAATCCGAGTCCCGATCCAATGACAATGAATTCAGCAACTCCCCTGTTGTATTCAAGTTAACATTTGGCAGTTCTGAAACCACTGAAGATGTAGATGGCTGAGAAGCAGGCTCTACCATCTTCGAAACTTGGTGCAGATTCGGCACAGTAACCTCAACCTCTTCTATACTGGAATCACCGGTTGCCACAGCATTTTCAGGTTCATCATCCAAATCAATAACTACCTTACCCTTGGTCACATACCGCAACGAATCAATTGCTTGAGTCTTAGCCTTATCATAGTTACTCCATATATTACCCATAGGTGGCTCTTTTCTCGAGACAGGCAACGAATCACGAACAGAACCGAATTTTCCAAAACCGAATTTGACTACTCTACAAGGAGCGTGTACCTCTCTGGGAAGCTTCGGGGTTGATTCTGGATAGCGCGCAATCCTGGAGAGAATGCTCTTGGACGACACAATGGGCGGTTGGTCTGCACTCTGAGTCGCATACGAGAACCTAGGCTTCTTGGGATTGCGAGAATCAGGTGAATATATGTAGGGGAGAGGATTTGGATTTGGATGCAGATGATGATTGAAGCTCAAATGCTCGTCGCCGCGCTTCCGGTTGCTGGTAAGGGCACCCATTTCATGGACGAAACCCTAGAAATATCTAAGAAACTCCATTTAGGAAACAGAACAAGAGGTTCAATTTAGGGCTTCGCGATGACGAAGGCGATGAGATTTGAAGAGAAATTAGAAAAGTGGAAGTAGTTGGAGGATTTTGTTAGGGTTTTGGGTCAGCGGAGAAGAAACATCAACACTCTGTATGAATCAGATTGTATTGCATTGTATAGGTTGCTTCGCAAGCCGATTCCAGAATATAGACAGGCATGTCATCACTGGGCCCATCTCCATTTCTTTTCTTTTTTGTCCCTCAAATTTCAAAAGTGACTGACTGGTGGTTGTATTTTTCGAAAACTAAACGAATGAGCAGCTACCTTTAGATATCAGCTAAGTTTAAGGTTTCGTTTGGGAAGTCTGTTCCAACTTTTAACAATGTCTATAGGAGGTAAAAGGAAGAGAGAGAGTTTGTAGTAGATTTGAGTTGTGTTTGTTAAAATTGGATTGTAAAAGGAGGTGTGAAAATGAGTTGTGTTTGTTAAATTTTGGGAATAAAGTTGTAGTAATATTGTAAAATGACCAAAATACCCTTACAATATTTATTTTAAATAATAAAAAAATGCAATTAATTTGTATCCCTTGGATTAACCAACTACAAATCTGAACCGTTCATTATTTTCAAACAGTACAACAACCATTATTTCTCTCTCTTTTGTTTTGTTCTTGTCCTTCTATTTCCTTTCTCTCTGAGAAAACACTGGCGAGCCGGCTGATCTGCGAAGAAATTCATCATCGACCTACTTCATTCTCAACAACGGCTCTTCTTCCTCTCCCTGGTACTATCTCTTGAACATCACATGTGATTATTGTTATTGTTATGGTTTTCTTTGTGTTCTTATTGGAGGAAACTGTATGTTAGGGCTTGTTTAGAAAATCAAATCACTGAGTTCTCTATGTTCTGCCCATCCATTCTTGTTTGTGTTGTATTTAATGAATGTGTACATGAAGTCGAAGTTACAGAGAAGATGAACAAGAGATTTGGCAACATAAGGGAGTTAGTGTGTCCAAAAAGGAAAAAAAAGGTTTTAACTTTGGATGGTTTTTTGTTTGTCTTCAATGGGTTTTTTATTGGTGCTGAAATCTTATGAATCTGCCATCTACTGTCTACTGCTATTATAGCCTCCAAATCTTCAGGAAGATTACACCAATATTCAAGCCTCATATTCAAATTTTGGTGAAACTCATAGGTTGTTTTGATTCTTTGAATTCACACCCTTTTTGTGTATTTTATATGAAACTAATAATATTGGGTTTGTACTTCAATAACTTGATCATGTTTGTTGACTTTTCATTCATTTATTGGTTCTGCAATGATGTTGTGTTTATGCAAAGACTACTCTGATAATACAGTTCATTTGTCTTTGAGCCTCTTGTTTTGTTACAAGCCTTTGTTTTGTTTCTAACTTGTATACCCACCTAGTTGTTTGACATTTTTATGTTTGTGGTTCGTTGAGAGTTGAGATATTACATTCTTATGATTCACGTTGTCGTTCATACTAATTTAGCCTCAACTAGAAGTAGGTCCAATGATTGTAATAAAATACTTGAGATCTGTCTCATGTTCTGTTGCTGCTTCTGCTCACTCTTACTGCAAATTTCTTCACTTTGCTGTGGACGAAACCAAGCGCCATACCGAGTTACACCACTTTACTATTTGCTAGCAACTCATAGTGCAATAGGGCCAAATGCTTATTTCTAGTTTGAACCCATGTATTTAATGAACACTGGTGTTAGCAATACATACCTAAATGTCATATAGATAATGGTGTTGGCATTAAATGGTTAAATTTGATATTTTAGTTCAAATTCTGGTATAGGTACATATCATGGCTCCAAGACGATCAACTAGAAGGAAGGACAAGAAGGATGTAGGGAAAGGCAAGTCTAAAGAGGCAACATCAAAGGTTGTTCGTAAGAAGGGGCCTTTAGTTCGAATGCCTACATCAAAGAATAAATTTCAAAATAAGTCTCAAGAAGTCCATTTCAAAAGGGTCACAAGATTTCGCAAACTCATATCAGGTACTATAGTTAAATTTGAGGATTTGGAGGGTTTGCCCATTTTCAAGTGGTTAAAGGATGTTGGATTAGATACCTTGTGCACCATGAATGAAAACATTTATCCTGATTTAGTGAAGTATTTTTATGGCAACTGGGAGGAAAAAGTTATCGCTGCTGGGCTAGTGGTTACTACATTTGTGAAGGGCATAACATTTTCTGTAACAAAGTCCACCATTAGAGAAACTATAGGGGTTGGTGATATTATGGAATCTGACGTGCGCACGTATGCATGTTTTTGTAACATGAAAAGTAACACCGTTGTGGGCGAGTGGCAATATAGTAGGTGTTTTCCTTTGCTTTGTAAGAATAAGAAAGTTGGGTCACTTAACCTGTACATTCGTATTCTTCACAAAATCATAGTGAGTTGTTTGTGTCCTAGGTCGGGGTGTGAAACAGAAATTACTTGTAAGGTGGCGTGCATCTTGTGGCACATTCTTACTAAAAGGAAAATAGATATGGCACATGTTATATTTGAGTCGATGAGAAACATAGCTAGAAGTGGAGGTAGGAAAGTTTTGTCGTATGTCATGGTTATTACACGTTTGCTTAGGCAAAATCTGATTTGTTTTGACGATGAGGTTGTGGACAATAACATGTATTTCATTGATCGTTTGAGACTTAAATTAATGGGTTTCGTGTTTCATGATGGTAAGTGGACAACGGATGGTATCCCGGCCGTACCACTAGATGCTTTCCCACTCGTTCATGGTGGGAAAGAACCAATAAATGTCGATGCGCCATTGTTAGGAGCTGATGCAGTTGATGATGGTGTCGACAACTTAGTTGATGAAGAAACTGAGTCAGATAATGAAGTCGTATTGCCTGAGCATGAAAGAGTTGATGCTCCCATTAATTGTCAAACACCACAGCACCCCTCAAATAGACCGGTTACTGTTGCTGATCTTGAAGCCCTTAAGGAACATTTCAGTGAACAAATTCAGCAACTACGGACACTTTGCTGATGACAATGACTAAGAATGGATGACTATTATTGTGTATTACTCTTTGCACTAAGAATGGATGCTTATTATTGTGTATTACTGTTTGTATTTCCAACTATGTATTGGGTAGTGGATTAGCTGTTGTTGATTAGCACCAAATGACAGTATTTATCAGCTTTGCACTTGGTTAGTTTTTTGTAGTTATTGAGTATCATTTTGTTAAATGGATTTGGAAAATGGATGCGTAGTAAGTTGAGAATGTCTTTGCAGTTTTATTATAGATATGCATTTCTTTAACTTCTGTGTTAAATGTAGTTGTAGTGAAAAAAGTTTTGCGACTGTGAAATTGATTTGCAGTGAAGTTTTTGTAGTTCTAAATGGATTTGCAGTATACTGAAATGCCTGTCAAATTGATATTTAGTACACTACTTGTGTTATATATTGCCAAAATAATAATGTCATCCATGCTTGAATACATAATTTGACTAGACCGAGGAACTTATGATTTGTGCAAGATGGTCTCGAAATTGAGCCATATACACTGAATCTCTTTTCGCCTTCTCAGTCGTAATACAATTATGGTCATTTCTTTGAACATTTTCAGGCTGTCCCCCACCCAAATTGATGTCAACATTTGGTGCATAGTTTTCTCCTTCAGCTTCTATGAATGCGTTGTCGCATTGCGAATGTTTGTGAATGAAATTGTGAATAGCCATTGACCCCACAACTATCATGACTTGATGCTTGAAGGAATAACCACTGTGAAAATTTTGCAATATCGCAAATCTTTTTTTCCAAACACCAAAGGTTCTTTCTATTATATTACGAATAGACGAGTGCAAATAGTTGAACTGCTCTTTCAAACCTTGAGGTTGTCTTTCATCACGTGTCTGAGCCCTACGGAAGTCGGGTATATGATATCTTATGTTCTCTCCCGTGTATGGTGTTAAGTAGCCCTTCGTGTTGCTATACCTAGCATCCAAAACATAGTACTTGTCTATACATAATGAATACAACAAGTTTAGCTTGTGAAACATCAAAGTAATGACCTAAAAATGTAATGAAATAAATCATGAAAATTTAAACTTACCACCTTCCGGATGTGGAAATTTGTGTTCTGGATTTGTGATTCCTTATGAGAAAATTCTAGCATCATGAGCTGAACCTTCCCAGTCGGCCCATACAAATGTGAAACACATATTGAAGTCACAAACTGCCATAATATTTTGGGTAGTTATACCTTTTCTACCTCTAAACTTCGGTGCTATTCCCGGCGAAATAATACATTTCACATGTGTTCCATCAATTGCTCCGATGCAATCCTTGTTTGTGAGTAATGAATTTGTTCAAATAAGTACGAAGTAAAATCAGGTTCCATTCAGCATTGAAATAAAAGCATCGAAATTCTTAAAATTTATATACTTTGAATATTGTATAATGACGTGGATGCGCTTTCAATTTTGGGTGCACTATTGAGTTATAATCTTTGTCAGGTAGTATGATATCCTTTGACAATTTCATCACAACCTTCAAGACTTTATGAAAATGAGTCCATATTGTTTCGCCGGAATGAGAAAATATGGATTGCAATAGACGATTGTCAACGTTGTGACCAATAGTCATAAGAAATATTGCAATTGATTCCTCAATTGTTACCCAATGGGATGCAGCCAACCCGTATTTGGACTTCAAAATGTGACATAGTAACAAGAAAACATCTTTATTCATTCGTAGGTCATTGTAGCAACGTGTATTATGACCAGATAATAACTCAGACATATACATATGACCTGGTCGAATGGACGAGTGCATTGTGTGCTTCAAACAATATGTCTCATAATGTTCGACCAATCCGATGCCGACTACACCACACATATTTAAGAAATTTTGATCTTGAAATATGGTGTTGGGCGTTTCTTTAACTTCCACATCCGTATCTTCTTGATCAAACATGTCAAAATGTTGAATTTCTAATGCTGAGTTAATGTCATGGAAAAAAATTGTATCTAAATCCATCTGCAAATGAAAACAATAATGAATAACCACACAACAACTTCACAAAGTAGACACAAAAAGAAACAACCATACAACAACTTCACACAATAGGCAAAATTGACAAAGTTCATTTCACAGTATGTGGTCTAGCTTCTGTTTCTTATTGCACAAACAACATGTCTATTCATTGGGTAATATTTTGTGAACTTCAGTAAACATTAATGAAAGTCATCATCTAAGTCATATAAATATAAAATCACCATAGTCAAAAGAAGTAGGATAACATAGATAATAATTAGGAAATGGAACACAACAAAACATTACATTGTCGGAACTCTTTCACCGGTACGAGAACAATATTGTTCAATGGCAAACTTTAACCAATCTAAACGTTCACTATCATTGTCATAAAAAGCGAAAATCTCTCGATACTCTTTCTTCATAAATAATGTTGTCGCCATTTTCCATAAATCCGAATTGACGACTACACCTTCACAATTCTTTAAGGTTCGTAACGAAGCACTAATAGATGTACTATCTATGTTAGTGACACTATTCTCCGAAGCCTTGTTTGTAATGACTCCTAAAAATTGATGGAGAGTGTTTTTCAAAGGTGGAACTCGAGTTCTAGTTTTCAAATTTGATGAAGTTTTCTTCATTTCCTTAGAACGGACTGATAGTGTAGGACACTTACCTCCAACTCCACTTCGTTCCGTAAGATCTTCTTCTATTTCATTTACTTGATTGCCATTGCTTTCGATTTCCACCACATCATCGGAATCACCACTACCTTCCTCAACATCATTGACATTTTCGACATTGTTATCTTCATTGCCAACTTCCTTACGGGAATTGAGAGAATAATCTCCGGAGGCTACAACATCTCGAAATAAATCCGTATACAAATATTCATATACATCCAAGTTTTTCCTCCGGTACTTTGCCAAAGTTGGTTTTTGCTACACAAATAAATAATGTTTGACATACATATATCATTATCAAAATATAACTATAGCAAACTATATGGAGAAATGAAAACTTTGTCAACTTACTAAATATTTTTGCTCCCACCATGATTGATCGGCTAGTATTGTTTGGTTCACGATATCATAACCGATTTTGGATTCTCCATTTATCAAGCTAGAATACATGTTCCAATCCCTTTTCATGCTATCCCACTTGTTCTTTATTATTATTTTTTTTTTTGAGTAAAATCATAACTAGTGGCTTGCGACATCATCTTCACTATATTATTCCATCCTTTAAGAGAAAAGTGAGATCCTGGTCTATTCCCAGCCATGATCTCCTCCTTACAAATGTTAATGAAAAACTTGACAATCAAATCTGACTAAACAAACTTCTTACCAGTTACATCATCCTCATCATCATCGACAATATCGATCACATGTTTTTGTTTATTTTTTTAGTTGTTGTCTTCCTACTACGAACCTACCCAGGTGGAATAGGATCAGGTCAAGCTAACATGTTGTATTGTGATGGAATCCATTGCTGAGACATAAATTCAGGAT
>JAYMTE010001734.1:0-12565 GCA_036897545.1 Pelargonium fulgidum
TCTTGCACCTCAAAAACTGCTCCATCAGTATTCAGTTTCAAAAAACCACTCGACGGTGGCTGCCATACCTCTCCACCCTGAGCTGCCTCTGATATTGGTCCAGATGTACTTGCTGGCCTGTGAACCTCCTCCCAAGCATGAACCATTGTTGTAACCATGGAATTTAGCTCACCAACTGATCTCCACATATTTGCTCAAACTCCACCATTTCTAAACTTCCAGATACCCCAACCCTTGTACATCACTCGAGTCAAAAGATCTATGTCATTTCGATTACAAATAGTAGCAAACCAGTACCAAAACACAGATACCCCCATACTTGTTCAAGCTAGACCCAGCTGAGACCATACCTTTTGTAAAATCACAATGAACCAAAGCATGAATTATAGATTCATTTGAAAGACGACATCGAGGACACAACACTTGTACATCGACCCGAAGATCCACTAACGCCAGAAAATATGTTTAACTTTGCCTTGGACTGGTGCCCTCCACAACAACTTCCATATTGAAGCTTCTTGGGCCAATCCATAATGGTTCCTGCAGCTTTCGTAACCACTTTTAACCGAATAACGACCTCCCTTGTCTAACGACCAAAACCAAGAGTCATTATCAACCCGAGGACTATAACAAATCTTTAGAATAGCCTTCCATGAGTCCTCAGTAAAAATACTCTGAATTTTGCTCAAGTCCCAACCCTTGAAATCCTTATCCTTTAGGTCCGCGACAAGATAATCCGGCAAGATTAAATCCTCTCTCCCAGGAATAACCTGAGGGATGAAGCCAGGAATACTCGGCACCCATGGGTCCGACAATGCGCGAATGTCAAAACCCAATCTGACTCGCCTAACACACCCTCCCCGGATCAGTTGTTGTAAAGAAAGACACACCCGACGAGTAACATGCTCGAAATAACTGACTAAACATGAAAGATTGAACCGTCTCTAGACGCCAAAGTTGTTTACCCAGAAGAGCCAAGTTAAAATAATGAATGTCTCGAAAATTTAAGCCCCCAGCTTCTTTTGGAGCACAAAGAAACTCCCACGCTTTCCAGTGAATTCCTGAGTTCCCGTTTCTTCCTGAGCTCCACTAAAACTTACTTATTATGGACTCAATTTTATTGTAAGTGGAGAGAGGGAGAAGATATAGTCCCATGCACTAAATTGGAATCGCTTGAGCCACAGCTTTGATTAACACTTCCTTTCCCGTCTTTGATAGAGCTTTTGATGACCACGAGGACACACGAGACCGGACACGATCAACCAGCGGATTAAAACGGGCCACTCGGCTTCCTCCTACACAGACCAGCACTCCCAAATATGAGTCAAAAGAAGAGATCAACTGAACACCAAGAGCACCCACAATATCAGCAGATAAACTTGTAGACACATTTGGGCTCAACCAAAGAGATGATTTGTAGAAGTTGACCCTTTAACCTGAGCTTCATTCATATGTTTGCAGAACCTCTTTAACAACCGTTGCCTCCTCAGCCCGAGCCCGAAAGAAGATGACAGCGTCGTCAGCGAACAGTAAATGAGAAATTGGCGGGACCTCACTACAGACCCGACACCCACTTAGAAATCCATTTGCTTCCTTTGCTCAGAGCATAGTAGAAAGACCCTCCGCAACAATTAAAAACAAATAGGGCGAAATAGGATCGCCCTGCCTGATACCTCTACTAGATCCAAAATGTCGCGAAAGTCCCCCATTAAATTCGACCTGGAACTGGATTGTTGAGACGCAACTCATAACAAGGTCGATCCACTTGGCATGAAAATCCATTGCATTCATCATCCCACAAAAAAACTCTCATTCCACGCAATCATATGCTTTGGCCATATCCAGTTTTAGCACTCCCCACCTTGCGCAAGACGAAGACCTGCGACCATCTGTAATTAGACGGCCTGTGATAAAAGCACTTTGAGTATCCGAGATAATTGAATTGAGTATCGGTTTCAACCGATTCGCCAAAGCTTTCAATATCAACTTATAAATAACATTACACAACGCGATAGGCTCAGATTAGAGACTAAATTAGGCAAAGCTTTTTTAGGTATCAGTACCAAAATAGTTTCATTTAAACTTTCCGAAATCTGCCCCGCGTTTAAAGCCTCCACACATGCCGCTGCCACATCATGACCAATCACATGCCAATATTTTTGAAAAAAAAAAACCCGGTTAAAACCATCTGGCCCCGGGGCCTTATCAGGATGCATCGAGTCCAGAGCAATCTTTAGCTCCTCTTTTGTAAAAGTAGCTAATAATCTTTCATTTTGTTCCATAGATACCCTTACTGAGACCCGGTCATATATGGCTTCCGCTCCGTTCACGAAAGTGGTCGGCCATCATACATCTGATATCATCTACCCCTGCAAACCAATGTCCATTACTATCTTTGTGCCTTTCTATTGTATTAGCACGTTTACGAGTAGAAGCAAACCGGTAAAAAAATTTCGAGTTGCCATCACCATCACGAAGCCATAGAGTTTTCGCTCTCTGTTTCCAAAAGACATCTTGCTTGTGAAGCAGTGCAAGATATCGGAGACGAACTGTCTCCATACGAAGTCGACTCGCCTGATCTGTCTTATAACTAAGGCGATCCAACAAATGACTCGTCATTTTTACCTCTCGACTCAACTGCTTCGTTCGAGGTCTGCCCCAACACGAGAGCGAAGCTACGCATGACGTCAGTTTGTCAAAGACCGAAATACCAACCCACCCAGAACGTACTATGCCTTCACAATCCTCATCCTCACTCCAGAAATTTTTGAATTTAAACCTTCGTTTTTGCATCAACGTCACTGGCTCCACCGGTCCTATAAATAGAGGGCAATGATCCGAATTATAAAATGGGAGGTGACGAACTCTCCAGCTTTCAAACTGGAAAAGCTAAGAATCCGATCGTAAAGCACGATCCAACCGCTCTTCTATCTTAACGTTATTTCCAAAGCCCCTTCTCCAAGTAAACTCATAACTGAGGGTACCTCCTCTTCCAGCTCTGCCTTGTCTTGAGTTTCCGGTGTAACAAGTACACCTGGGGCAGAGGGTTTTGGGTTCACCGGTTCCCATGGAACATGGAGACCAGCCCTAATCCATGGGGCACCTATATTCGTTCTCTGACCCCTCTGGGCTCTCAAAGTATTATTAAACACACGTTCCACATTCGAGTTATTCTGTGCTAAAAAACGACTACACTTGATCTCGATGTGTCCAATAACCCCACAATAGAAGCAAAAAGTTGGTAACTTTTCATATTGGAAATTTATCAGAGAATTTCCTATCCCCATGAACCTCAAAGTTGCCTTACGCCGAAGTGATTTCCAAGTGTCAAAATGAACTCGGAACCGAGCATACATAGTATAACCACCCCTGTAATTAAGAGGATCAACTTCAATATACTGCCCAACTGCGTTTTCCAAGCTTCTGCATAATGTATCCGATATGTACCCTTTCAGGATTCCTCTCGCCTGAACCCACATACTGATGTTCCAAAGGTCCACTGTGAGCGGGTTTTCACCATCATCCAGTTTTTTGAAGATCAGAACATGGTTGTTGTAAACCCACGGACCCTTCTTCTCCATCCTATTCACATCATCATTATTATAGAACTTAAAAAGGAAGCGTCTCTGCCGCAGACTTATCTCTACTCAAATCTATGACTGACTCCTCGTCCTCAATGACCATAGCCTCAAAACCCATCGCAGCCTCTGCTGCTCTAACCTCAGATGCAGAAGCTGTCGTCGCCATTCCAGAAAAACGTTATCGTGATAAAACAGAACCTAGCCTCCGTGCCGCCGATTCCAACCCTAATCCGATGCCGAGAAAACTTCACAAAAACCCTAGCTTGCCTTCAACGACAAGACTCACTATCCTAGAGAGAAAAGACCACTTTTTTATATATAATTATTTTCATTTCGTTCATAATGTCCTTCGTTTTTCAAGAAATTAACTCATGTTATCTGCGTTAAAAATAATGATATTTGCATCTCATTTTTCAATAAATTATAAATTAAAATTTTAATATCGTAAACACGAAAAGAAATCAAATATAATCACAAATACGTTTAAATAATTGAATATTTATAATATAATATTGTAAGATATTTGATCTATTTTATATATTTAAATATGCATAAGAATCAACATAATTATTTATACAGTTAAAACAAAATAAATATGATAAATTGAAGGAACAATAAGATAATTATTCATTATTTTCCGACTATTTACCTCTTTTTTGTAATTTTTAGCCAAACGTTACATTCACTTTTCATAACTCGGGATTCTGCATTTTCCTATCAATTTCTGATGTGTCAAATGTCTTTATCAACTTTCTTAGAAAAGTTAACATTCGGAGAAAATTTACTTTTCCGATGTCAAACGATACCTTAAAGTTTCTATTTTATATTCAAGTGTCTCTTTAGTGTAGTTTATACGCGAATATACCTTACCAGTTACCACACCTGCCCTCTATATTTAACTGATTATTTTATTTATAATTTTTAAATGATAGCTTATGAGTGCACCTTAAAAAATCTTATTAAATAATTTTTTTGCATATACATAATGAAGTACTCTACAATCGTTTCCTAATCATTCATATTGCTAACATTTGTCAACAAAATCATTTTGTTACACTCTTGGATACATGTTAAGCAATCAAAACAATCCCAGTAACTTTATCCAACAATATACAAACTAATGATCTATGTAAGGACATCGATAAATAAACTCCACAATAGGCCTCTATACACAATAAGTATAGACCAAGTGTATAGGAATTAATAGAAGTTGAAGTCCATTTACTTTGCACATAATGAATCAATGAAGCAGTTTCATATAAACTGTAATGTACTTTCCATATTTTACACGTAACGAAATTAACGTGGTTTTAGATCTAGATAGTTTGGCTTGACCGTTCATAAACAACCTGCCACTGTGACCTAAATCAAAGTCCATACAAATCTTAGATGTAGGCAAGAAATGAATACCCGCGGCAAAAACCAGCTCACAAATAGATTATGTTCACAAGACTTACGTTCCAGTGTTGACAAGACAAGAAACAGATGACAGTGGTGTAGTTGAACCCAAGAGATCGATCTAGATTGAAGTAATTCTCAAGTCTTCGATCGATCCCCTGGAATCTCCATGATCAACCCCTTGCATGACTTCATTGTAGTTCAAAAAACTAGGTTGATTTGTTGATGCAAGAAGTCTCGCCCACATCCTATCTGTTACTTTCACTGTGTTTTGAGTCTCAGTTACACACTACAAGACCAAAGAATGCAACGTGAATAAGATTTCGTCATATGGAAACAATATCATAGTTGATCAGTAACTTTTTGTTTCTAAATAGTATGTATCAGTCACCTTCAATTAAGCTAAAGAGGCATGCTAGACCCATAAGGTAATTTATTTAAACATATATACTTACTCACCAATAGGCAGCTAATTAACTAGCAGAATTCCAAATGAAATATATTATAACATAAAGAGTAGCATGCATGTATGCCAAAGATCTTGGCATGTTTGTGCAAATTTGGGTGCAGCCAAAGTCACCAAACTCCAATTGATTAACTTTAAACTGCCATTTAATAGATTCTACTAAACAGAAAACAAATTGTCAAACAGGAAAATTAATGAAGGATAGGATTCTTACAGCAATTGGAATATAAGCATGTCTGCTGTTTACAGGCCCAACTGTGAAACCTGTGAACCCGGCCATGGCCCCATGAACAGCACTTTGAGCAAGTAAAGTGCAGTAGATGTTGTCTGATGCATTACTTGGTATAGCTCGAATCATATATGTTGGATCTGTACAGAAAGAAACATAAATATAAACATATTTTTCAAACATTATTCTGGAAAAAAATTGGTATTAGTTCAATGTTGCTTGCTAAATAAATGTCATTAAAAAAACTTAGTCAGAGCTCTAATTCAGTTTTAGCATGATAGAATCAAAGAATCATACATGCTATATTAAAATTTTGGAAAAGATAAGGTTAACCAAAATGGGAGATAAATAAGTCTCTTCTTACTTTCATATCAAATCTTAAATCTCTACCAGCAACAATCTTTCATGCATTCTAGAGTCTTATAAGTTATGAAACAACAAACATATCAATTATACATTATACCTATATATTTCATATTTATTGCCATTTTCTGAACATCTGTGAAGTGATCCTGTGAACACAACATATATAAATAAAACTGAAAATCATTAGAAAAGAAACACGCAAACACAAATTAGTAGATACTAGAAAGAAAATTATGTGCCAAACAAAATAGTGAAGCAAAGCAGTTTCACAATCAAACAATGAGACAAGATGGCAATCAGTATGTGGATAAAACTATATCAATATTTTATCCTAGTATAATTCATGGCAAGTCACCATTTAAGAAGGGCTGAGAACTCAACAATATAGTGAAGCAAAACAGTTTCGCAATCAAACAATATGACAAGATGGCAATCAATTGTTGATGAACCCATATCAATATGTTTTCCTACCATAACTCATGGCAAGTCCCCATTTAAGTAGGGCTGAGAACTCAACAACTATGTTGATAGAATGATGAGCAATATATATTGCAACATGCAACTGATATAAAGTATATCACTAAAAGAGAAGACATGAGTGTCCTTAGAATTTAAGGAGTCAAACTTATTTTTTGTTTTTTTGAAAATAAAGATGAGTGTCTTATGCCACCATGTCTCAAAATTATTATATTAGCAGTTTCATCTAAGTTCAAAATGCAATCAAGAAAGGATTTTACAGAGTACAACCAATATAGAATAGGTTCTGGACACTCACAGAAATTATCCTAAAGATAATTTATACAGAAAATGATGAATAAAATTTCTAAATCTCCACCCTCGTAAAAATTCTAAAACAGAATTCTATTTAAACAAACAAATATATTTGTCTGACAAAACTTCCCAACTAATACCATCATCTACTGTAAGGTTCATCGTTTCATGGCTCTGAAAGTCTTTTGCATAAAGTTGGGAAGGAGGTAGCAGTTTCATTCAACATGAACTTACCACAGAGAAAATATTGTTACTTAAGTGACAGTTAGAATCATGAGCCAAACAGATAACTTGTGTACTTGCCTTGATTTGTTGAGATAGCCATAGACCAACATCTAGGAGTAATCTATTTCCTGATGCATCTTTCAATTCTTTCTCATTAACTGCACGCATATTCTGCGCAACATATTCCTGTCCTGCTCCTTCTGCTACCACAATAACAACATGCCCATTTTCTTTAAGCCTATGTTCAATAAATTCGAAAAGCCCACCCTGCCCTTCCAAATAGAAGGGAGACTCTGGAATCAAGCAACAGTCCTGTTTCATTCCAAACATATAAATAGAAAATAATACCAATAATGTCAATGATACCATGAAAGCAATCTTGTATAGTTAGGACTTAGGAATGACTCAAATGTATAAATAATTTCATCATTTCATAATAGCATCACCAAGAAACTACAAATGAATGTAATTTCTTTCGAAACATTTTTAATTACTGCAAACCTCATAGCACAACTTCTAACAAAACTGCCTTTATAATTTATCATATAAGCAAACAATACCTTTTTTAACAGAAAATGAAGGATAATTTGATAAGTATTTGAACACACAAACATACAGTATACAAACTAAAATGTATGTGGTGTTGTCCCCATTCTTTCGTATCAGAAACATATCAAGCTCTTAATCAGTCTCGTACTACATGTAAGTGCAGGACCTAATTACCAAAGATGTAAGTTCTTATCTTAATCATCAAGTAAACAAGACAATTTAATAAAACCAATACTTGATAAAGAAATCTATAAGACGATAATAGGCAATCAAGCACTATAAAAGGGATTGAGGTCTTACAACATCTCGACTTGCCAGAGTTGCAAACATGGCGATGAAACCTGAACAATTTATGCTATCAAGTAAGGTAACAAGAATAAAATATCAGATCTAAAATCTCTATTACTTAGGGGTTGATGTTCATAATATTCCAACAAGCTTACCACTGTATCTACCCATAAGTTTAACAATTCCAACTCCATTTTCCACACTTTCAACCTCCACATGTGCAGCGTTAATAGCCCTCTGAGCTTCTTCAACAGCAGTATCGAAGCCAAAAGATTTGTCTATCACCTGAAAGTATGTGCTCTGTTAATTTACCAGTAAGTTAAATAAGATTTCGACTTTCAGAAGATAGATTCCCTGTCTCTCTGGAAAGGGAAGGGGAGGGCAACTATATAACTGTTTCCATTAGTGCTGAAACCAGGCAGATAAATATTTAACTTTCTAATTAACATATGCATGAGAAAAGATATGAGGCATACTAGAGTTCAAAGCTAGGATCCCAAACTAGCTAGCACAATATAACAGTTGCATCACAATTCACATGGTAACATGTCAAAAAGTTACATATTGCATTGTCATTCAATAACAAGATTGAAGAACCATGACTGAACTTATATCATGGACTAGTTGAATCAATATATATAGAAAAACATTATAATTGACATGGAAACATTTAAATAAACTACGTGTTGCATTGTGGCTCAATACCATGATCAAAAGAGCTCTGACTGAACATAGATGAGGATATTGAACATGAAACACACATAGTAATATGATTACCAAACCTCACCATAGATTGACAAGTTGAACCAATAGAAAGATCAAATATAGGAGTAATTTTCTCCAATATTTCTTTATATGAACATGCAGATTGAGTAACCATAGTGTACTTTTGTATTCAAGTTCCATATATGAAAAGATATGCAATATGAGCTTAGAAGCCAATTTTATACTGAGGCATAAATTTCTGCCCTATTATATTGTAAGGACATGCAACTGCCAACTCTCTTAGTTACGCTTTAGAATCATATTGAATCTGAGACCAGAAAAGCTCAGCAATCAGATATTCAATGATTCCATACTGTATAAACCAAAATTAGAGTTCGATAATGACACTTACGGCGATATCATTATCAATGGTCTTGGGGATTCCAGCAACTGCAACTTGAAGACCGCGTTTCTCAACTTCCTTGACAGAGAAGTATGACCATGTTACATCATTTTCTAGCAAAACTTAATTGATGAGCAGTAGTGATTACAACAAAGTCAGAGGAACCAGTCACCTTGTGAATGAGATATGCACCTTTTTGAGTACCATCACCTCCAATTATGTATACCTACAACCCAAGAAGAAAAAAAAAATTAATTTCCATCATTGTTAAGAAGTTTATACTCTCTCGACACCTGAAAGTTGGAAATGAGAGGCTTTTTGAGTTGTGTATATTTCTCATCCACAAAAAACTTGAGCTCCAGAAAAAATCATGACCACTAACCTGATTTATCCCTCTGTCCTGAATGTTATCAACTATCTTGTTAGTATCGTGGCCTCCTCTCGAAGTACGAAGGAAAGTACCACCGCGTTTGTGAACATCATTGACAACTTTCGGTGTCAATGTCAGTGTATTTTTGGAGTAGAAGCCTCTATACCCTCCCTAAATGAAATCAACAGTAAGAAGGGGATGCAAACTATGAATAGAATGTGGCAGTGAAAAATGAATAACATTGTTTCCAAAATATCAGGGAGTTTATTTGGGCTATGCAAATGAACTGAATTATTAGTGGATTGAGAAATAATGCAACAAATCATAAAGTCACCATGAAATCAAACAGCACTCGGCAGCTATAGTGAAAATGGTAAAGAAAATGATATATTGAATTATGAAGACAAAACCATCAAGAGCTGTTGTTAAACAGGAAGATAAAAATGATGAACTCAACAATTAAGACTTTCATCCAGTTCGGCAGATAAATGACCTACATTGAACTCACCTCAATACCAAGAATATCATCAACACCGTACATATAATTCAAGCCACATACTATCTCCCGGATCACTGTGTTGATCCCTGGGCATAAGCCTCCACAAGTCACTATGCAAGCACGCACTTCGTCTGACTTAAAGTACACCTAAGATACAAAACAAAACAAAACAAAAAAAATTGGAATCAGCAATATATGGTTCCATGATGATGTAAAGTGGAAATTCTGACACAAAATACAACCTTCTCTCGAGGCCCTGCACGTCGAAAATGTACCCCTCTAGGTGTATCCTTCTGAACCACAATCTGGAGGCACATGTGTCAATAAGAGAGGGTAAATATGAATACAAATAATAATTTTTTTGAAGAGGGGATCTCTATTTTCTTACTTTTTGAGCCACCAAATCTTCTGACGTCACGAAGGTTTGCCTAGCAAAATAGAAAATTTAATGTAACATGAACATGAAATTCTTTAAGCGCCAAAATTCCAGCAATGAACTACTAAGGTAGATTCAGAGATCATAAGGACCTTTTTATTTTCTCTTCACATAAATTCACGGTTATATCAAATAATAAGCGCGTCGTGAAGTAAAATGAACTTACTTGACAACAGCATATGCCTGGCTCTTTTCCAATGGATTTGGGTATGTCTGGAGTAAATTTTTTGAAAAAAAAATGAATAATACAATACATTATGCAGAAAAGGCCAGATACAATAAGATTCCAAAAGGTGAATGACGATAATGAACATTAATACTATCATATCATTAATTTATTAAATCAATGCACACTGCACATCAGCCATCATCCTTTTCTATTAAATTAAGTGAACACGTGTTCTAACAAACTCAATGCATGCTAGCTAACTTATTATAGTGACATTGATTGATCATTCATGCATAACTAACTTCCTAAAAAAGAAACAAACACTTGTTTTGGAACGGAGGGAGTATCATATGATTTCTCAATCCTTGTACTAAATTATATTCATGGGCTCCTAGTACTCACTGCTTTCTGATTCTATGGAAAGAAAATAAAGTAATTCCATTAATTAAGATAAGAAAAGGAAGCTAGTTTCTGATAGGTTCTCTTTTTCATTTCTTCATTCTAGTATAGTATAGCAGTACACAATCCTAACGCTCACAGCAACACGTACACATGAAGAAGAAGCAAGTAATTGTAAAAGCGCAACAAGAGGCGATAATTGTCAAGCAACATTAGAAGCAAATCAAAGAGGGGAAATAGGTGAAATAGTTACCGGCAAATCGGGAAGATAATCGGTCAAGTGAGGAACGTCTTGGAGAAGGAAACCGTCAGGAGTAGTAGAATGATTGGAGGCCTGAGCTCTTATTGGGCGGGAAAGCAGTGGCTTCTGGCCAAAGATTCTGAGATTTGGAAATGGCAAAACGCGAGAGGAATAGATGGAGGTTTGGGGAAGAGATGTGAATTGAAGTGGAAGCAGATCCATAGCCATTTTCAGGTTTGTAGTGTGCACACACAGTTGGCGCCCAACAAGTTTGTAGCGTAGTGGACTTTGGTGGTCAGATCTTCCACTTGCACGGAGGAAGGAGCTAGAATAGAAGTTGAAGTGCTAGTTCGGTACCAACAACTTCTAAGGGCTTGTTTGGTAAAACATATATTAAGATTTTACACATATTAATTATGTTTAGTAAATTGATGACTCAAAACAGCTGGAAGCAGTGAATGAAATTATATGTTTGGCAAAAAACACTGCAAGTAGTATAAAGTATGAAATTGACTAAAATATAAAATTTTCTGACCTTTGCACGTGAAGCCCCGGGGTCCTATTTATAGCTTTGAACTTTTTATCTTCCGTGAGAGACCTTTGAGCGTCCGTCATCGGACGACTGACCGCGGAAGCTTGGTCTTAGTTCTGGGGTTGAGTCGATGGCTTTCGACATCGAATGACATTTCATGCTTGTTCCCTTTCTCGGGCTTGGAGGAGCGGCATGATCTTAACTGAGCTTGATTAGATAGACATTCGCTCCTTGGTTCGTGCGCACATGAATGGGCTCGGGTCACTTACCATAGATTCTGGCGCAAGGCATCGAGCACAAGGCGTCATGCGCAAGCCACCGTGCGCGAGGCCGTGTCCGTGCGCGAAGCGTCATTCCATAACGTGGATCCGCGAATCGCTCACGTGACATCTTCGGATCATTTTAGACTCTTTGTTGGATTTTTTGGACTTTTTTTTCCGACTTTGACTTCTTTGACCATCGAACGAGCCACGTGCCGCCTGATGATTGGTCAGTTTATTCTTAATTTTTTGTGTCGAATCAACTTCCAAGAATAAAACAAATTCTATAATTATAACAGAAAAAATGGTCAACCGTTTTAGAGAAACGGTCGACCCAAGTACATTGTAAATATTAGAAATAACTTGGTTTTTTTTATTTACAGAATATAAACGGTCGACTGTTGTACACAAAACATTCGATCGTTTCTGAATTTCTTCACATTTTTGCTTTGTGAGAACAATATACAACCTTTTGTGGTGTGAAAATAACGCTATGTTTTTCATACAGGGGTAAATACAGATAGCTCCTATGAACAATACACTAGTTTCAGCTAGCTACCGTAAACTATTGTACGTTTCACCCGGCCCCATATACTTTAAACTGAAATGACCATTATACCCCCCTCCTAATATATGTTCACACCCAAACAAGTCCTTAACTTATTTTTCTTTTATTTT
>JAYMTE010001735.1:0-12565 GCA_036897545.1 Pelargonium fulgidum
GGAGAAGGAGGGTTTGGCGTGGTGTACAAAGGACTGTTGACGAAGGAGAATCTGGCGGTTGCGGTGAAGAAGTTTTCTCGGGAAGATCTGAAAGGGAAGGACGACTTCTTGGCGGAGCTCACCATCATCAACCGTCTCCGGCACAAACATCTCGTCCGGTTACTCGGTATGTTTGTTTCCTACAGTTCATTCAATTAATTAATTATGTTATTATAATCTAAATTTAATTTGATATTAATTGAGTGTCTGTGTTAGGGTCGACCTTGTTGTCTAGGTTGTTCGTTCTCTCATTGGATATTCGAGTTCAAACTTTAAACTTATTTCTTAAAAAATAATTCTAACGCATTAGACTAATGAGAGGCGTTTTTAAAATTGTTTGGTGTATTTTACTTTCGCTCAGTGGATGAGAAGCGCTCTTAAGATTGTCTAACTAACTCAAAGTTTCAAAGTGAGAAAAGGGAACGTTCTTAAAACCATTTGGTGTATCTTAATACAGTACGTCGATGAGATGTACTCTTAAGACCAGCTAGTGCAACTCAAAGTAGAGGGAAGAGTGACTGAAAAATTGTTTGGTGCACTTTAATATATTCGGATTAGAATATAGTTTTGAGATATGTAAAATAATTATCTTAAAAATGTTGTTAGGCATATAACAACACTAATAAGGTAGTTCTATATGATTTAGTTTTTGTTGGTGTCACACATTTTTGGCGACACCTGAAATTCTCTCTTATCATGATAACATTTTAAATGATTAGTTTGGGTTAAGTCAATTTTGGAGTCTATGATTAAAACGTTCTCAACCTTGTGTATCACATTGCATGAATGTTGCCTTTATTGACCAAACTGATTACTTTTCATGGATATTTTTACTTTCAAAAGTAGCCTCAACTATTGATATGTATAAAATAGAAAAATAAAAAAATCATTTCATGAAATGACATGGAGTGTGTGACCCATATTTAGTCACCCAATATTTATTTTTACTTTCTCCCTCTTAAAATATGTATATTTTTTCCATATATTTTTAGCATAAAATAGATCCCGTACATAAGTTTTAAGTTGAGATTAAATGGAATTTGATCACATGTGAGTCATGTGACTGACATTTACTTGAATTTGTCTCCAGTTACTAGGAAATTTAAGATAGCAAATATTCTTTGTAGCAACATTGGTGAGACTTTAGATGGTGACCACATTTATGAGAGTCAAACCATTTGTATGCTACTACACATATTCGTGTTTGCATCTCACAATGAGTGCTTAGTTGACTTTGTGGTGAACTAGTCATTAATGGATTTTTAATATCTTCCCATGCAATTCCCATGAGATCACCAACCCAAACATATGGCTAAGATTATTCCTAAAGCCATGCATATGCCTTACTTTCATTTATATATTTTGTAGCTGTAACTTGTAAGTATAGAACTAATAATTTGTACTAAACCTGTGGCCTTGACATATTCAACCTTGATGGCATAGTCGATTGTTCAACTATATGTCTTGTGTGTTAAAATTGGAAACATGACACGATGTTTTTGTTAGATTTTTTTAGACCATTCATAAGTTTGTTAGTCAATGTGTAGCAATCTAAGCAAACTATCTAGGTTTGGTTGTTACATAACATACATATATAGTTATTAGGTGATGTGAACATTAAATTATTGTTATAATATTAATTAAACATTAGTGATATGAACTTTCCTAATAAAATTGGAGAAATTAAGATTTTATTGGGATAGGTACTATCCACCCACCCACCTACTTTTTTGCTATAAATGGCTATATCCTTGCATGTCACATTGTCACCTAACCTAATTCTTGCTATATATAGTTGCTATGCTTGCTCGTCTGTCCACAGGAACACTGTGGATGTTTTGTATTTTTTGTTTGTATTAATTAGGTGGGATCTATCTCCATTAACTCTAAATAAAGTTTGACATTTTCTTCCATGCAATAGAGTTGACATTTTAAAGTCAAATTTAAGAACTTATGGGTTGAGTCGAGTCAAATAAACTCTACAATTTTTTTGGATTGGATATGATCGAGTCTATTATACAAAATGAGTGGACCAAGTCAGAAACCTCACATACAACCTAAAGAGAGCTTAGGTGCACATAAAGCCATACTGAATGCACATAAATATATATTGAATTTTTTGAATTTTTTTTTATATCTCAATTTTTCAACTGATAGAAGTGAGATTTGTGGGGTAGAATTTAGGGTGACGATTCTTTTATAGAGTGAGAAATATTGTTACGTTATGATTTTCCGTTGGTTGTTGCTGTCGTAGAAATACGGAAGTTGTTCGGGTGCTCAAGAGTTGGCTCCAAATTGCCAACTTTACAAGGATAACAAGAGGCTGATTCTATGATCTCATCTTGTGTTTCAGATAGAGTCTCTACGTCTCAAATTGAGTGTTTTGATTCTGTGAACATTTCAGGATGGTGCCACAAGAATGGAGTGCTGCTTCTGGTCTACGACTACATGCCCAACGGCAGCCTAGACACTCACCTCTTCACCGGCGGCCCGGAGAAGCAAACCCTCTCGTGGAGCCACCGATACAAGATCATCTCCGGCGTGGCCTCCGCCCTCCACTACCTCCACAACGAGTACGACCAGAAGGTGGTCCACCGCGACCTCAAAGCCAGCAACATCATGCTCGACTCCAACTTCAACGCCCGTCTCGGCGACTTCGGCCTCGCCCGAGCCATCGACAACGAGAAAACCTCCTACGCAGAGCTCGACGGCATGCCCGGAACCATGGGCTACATCGCCCCGGAGTCCCTCCACACCGACAGGGCCAGCCGCGAGTCCGACGTCTACGGCTTCGGCGCGGTGGTCCTCGAGGTCGTCTGCGGCCAGCGGCCGTGGACGAGCATCGATGGTTTCAACTGTTTGGTGGATTGGGTGTGGTTTTTGCACCGGGAGGGGCGGGTTTTGGAGGCGGTGGACGAGCGGCTCGCCGGAGATTACGCGGCGGAGGAGGCGGAGAGGCTGTTGATGCTGGGGTTGGCGTGCTCGCATCCGAGCGCCGGAGAGAGGCCGAAGACGCAGGCGATAGTGCAGATACTGTCGGGGTCGGTGGGGGCGCCGTACGTGCCGCCGTTCAGGCCGGCGTTTGTGTGGCCGTCGTCGGGGCCGATGGGGCCGAGTGCGGATGTGAGCCAAACGGCGTCGTCGATGGGGTCGGATTGGACGCCGAGGTTTATGAGTAGGGACAGCTACTACGGTGGAGGACAAAGTTTAAGTGACAACTCACTACCTATGGTATAATATTATTTTTATGAAAACAAAATATCCATTTTATTAATTAAAAAAAAAATTAGGACTTTGTGATGTTGATGCCCATTTGCATGATTTTTGTTTTTCGTTTTTTTTTTTTATAGTTTTCTTTGTAATGTTATTTTGTCAAGTGTTTTGTATTTATCTGTAATTCTCTCTTTTGTTGGTTTCAGTTTTTGTTGTGTTTTGGGATAAAAAAATGAAGAGAGATATGATAAACAAATATTAGTAATTTGTTGGGTAATGCTATGTATCAAATATTACTTTGAAATGTTTGTACATAATGACTTGTAAATAAATGAGATATGCTTGCTTAAATTATTTTGTTGGTAAGTGTACATATTATTTTATATGGTGTAGTCCTGTCTGGCAACCACACAAAGACTATATAAAGAGTGCAATGTTTGTCGGGTTTTGGCTTATATCTCTATCCCAAGGGTAGGTGTTGCAACACCTGTCGCACTAAAGTGGTATTTTACACCATCACTACCAAGCAGTGGAGTGCAAGTTGCCTTGCAAAGGCCCATTTGGTAGCTAATTTGTACACGTTATAATATGTTAAGCATATAATATGCTGTCGTATGTTATTTGTTCAAAAGTAATTTCAAGTATAAATATATATTTTGTAACACTTGCAATTTATAAGTTTTTACGTGTCAATAAGTCATCAATTTTTAATAGGAAAAGTTCGTTCGCTCTCACTAAGTATTATGCATATTACATTTTTTCATTTATTACATGCAAATGATTTTCTTCATTTTCTTTTGCCGTTCGAGCCACATGTTGGGTCGGGTTGTTTGAATTTGGATATAGAACCACTTAATTTGAACCAGATCTAAAATAAGTAGTTTCGATTGGGTTTGACATACAAAATGTTGTGGGTTTGTGCAGTCGCCAGGCCCAGCCCAGCTCGCAATTTCACAAGAAACTTTGGGCCCAAAAACAACCCAAAAATTGTGATTTCATATGCCTATAAATTCGGATTCAAATGGCATGCTAATGTGACTATCTTTTATTTTGAGGATAAATGTGAGTATCTTTTATTCTTCAGAATCCATGAAGGGGAAACATAAAACAGCTACATTGCATAATATAACTCTTTACGAAAGATTATTTGCGTAAAAGCTCGGCATATAATTTTGATGAAGCAAATGATACATAATATAACATACGTATCGTTTGTTTCATCAAGATTGTATGCGTAAAAGCTCGAGGGCCTCACCGGCTTGCAGTTTTGAGGATAGTCGAAGCCTGCGATAGTCTTCGAATAAGAAGGGACGATAGAGACGAGGGTTTTGCGAGTCGACCAATTCAGATGGAGCTTCCACTTCCTCCTTTGGTCCCAAGAGAAATGTAGCAATTGAGACTCTAATGGATGCTTCCTTGCATTGCACTCTATGCCTCACATTGCGAAGCCTTCCATTGCTCCATGCCTTAGATGTTCAAACAATCACACAATGAATCAAAACATCGATCGTCGTGAAATCTTCTTAACTATGAATCGTTATTCACAATTCTTCCTTCTTTGAAAATAAAATGTTCGTTGCGTTTCAATAGCAACAAGATCCGGAAAAAAGTTGTTGATTCGGGTTTCAGGTTAGATTGGGAGGGAGGTTGGGTTTTAAACCCGAAGAGATGCGGGATTTGGGTTTTGGGTCGGATCAGTTTGCGTGACTTTCTACATAGGAAATGCACAGGTTGCCCGACCTAATGCACACTTTTTATATTGCAAACCTGACTCGACCCAAAACTTAATTGAATATTTTATTTTATTCGACCCCACGAAAATGGAGATCTGAAGTACCAAAACTTTGTTATTCACACTAAAGCTAACAATACGAGTTTTGGATTTACCCAACCCAACAGAGAGGTTGGGTCAGGCTGTTGATTTGGCAAAGAAAATGTGCCGTTGGATGTGGGTTTGTCTGACCCGATCCACACTTCATCACAAATCGACCCAAAGTTTAATCAGATCTATTTTATGCTATCTGAACTTGTTAAAATGTGGGTCAAATTTCAGGGGTTTGGGTTCAAACACTAGTGTATTTGTAAAACTTTTTGGTCATAAAAGTGGCTTTGAAACCCAAACCTCTGGGAAATCCGATCTGAAACTTAAACTGGTGGTCTCAAGAAGACTCCTAAACACTACAATTCCTCGAGAGCCCATTTCTCCTAATTCCTTTTAGTTTGATTTGCGTACCTTTCCGACATCTCCAAGATTGACAAGGAGGGTCCCGGGCCACGGATCAACAGCAACAAAATTATCATTATTGTCCATCACCTCGAGACCTCCAACACTTTCGTCTTCTTGAAGTATGGTTAGGAAACCGGAGTCCGTGTGTATTTGCACCCCGGGAGAGCCTACACTTTCGGGTGTGAAGTTGTATTTGTTGATCCTAAAGAGGCAACTCCATCCCTGGAACGAATTATCGCCCGTCAATCCATAACTTTCAGCTAACTTTTTCGCCAAATCCATCGCTAGATCGTATATTGCTTGAGCATACTTCTCAATGATCTCCCTGGAAAGATTCAAAACACATCTAGCAGCAATCAGTTTATTATGATATTGGAGCCAACCAAACATTATTGTCAAAACATATACTTTGTACATCTAAACTAGATTTGTTAATTCGAGTTTCAGGTCAAATTTGAAACACATACCCCAAGAATTCACATGTAAAATATACCCAAAACTGATAAGACTGTTTAATGCAACCCGAACTCGTAAAAATGTGGATTGAATTTTGAGCACCCGCTAATTCAAATCTAATCTAAACACTTAATTTGACTTAAAAGACTGAACAAACCAATAGTTTTTTTCTTTTTCCTTCAAAGTTCAAACTGTTCATCCACACACCATTCTCAACACAAACCCAAAATCACCCTCCAAAACACCAAAAAAACAAAAACAAAAACAAAAAATGTACCTTTGGTAATTTGAAGCATCCAATTGAGAGCAAAAGGTGTGGACAGCTTGAGAAGAGCCAATGTCATAGAGCCCTAGAGCTTCATAAAGAGGATTGGTCTTGCTTGGAGCCATGTATCCACTGCCTGCAATTATATCAGTGTTTCTCATTTTGATCTCCTCAGGAAGATCCAGAAGAGACCTCACTACTGATTTCATTTCTGCCATTAAAGATGGTGAGATCTTGTGGTTGGTCACCCTAAAACACCCCCAATCTTCACTTGCTTCTCTCAGTTTCTTGAGGTTTTGTTGTTGCTCAAGCTCTTGCATGTCAAAAACTGGGATGGGACTTGAAATCTTCTTCTCCATTGTTCTTCTTCTTCTTCTTCTTCTTGTTGGTTGTGGATTATTAGATTTGTAGGAGTTATATACAATGTTTGGAGAAAAAAAAGTAAACAACTAATGAAAATTGTTTTACAACTTTTTTTCTTGTTAAACCAACCATTTCCATTACAAACAAAAAGAAGAAGAATAAAATTTGAAAACAATAAAGCACCATTTTTATGAATTTTTGATAATTTTGTTCAAATGAAGAAAAGCTTGAGTCAGCAAGTTTTGATGTCTGGTCTTTTTAGGGACAGTTTCTGTTTTAGCAGGTTTTGAGTGGTTGATTTGTTTGGCTTGTCTGGTTCTTTGTGGAGACATTATTCTTGAATAATTACAATGTGTTTGTCCATATTTTTATGTTTGTGTCTCACACGCAACTCTATTCCACCAATCAAGTTTATCTAGAAGACCATATAATTATGAATTTACTACTATTATTTCTACCTATTGCTCAAGGGAAATAAATGTTTCCACTTTCCAGTGTAGATGTAGTAGGTGTTTGTAATATTTTAATGTATGTGAGTCTACTGATAGTATGTAAATTTGAAGTTTTATAATTATATGTTAAATTTTACACCCATCAATATATATAAATTTTACCAACAATTGTCTGTGAGTCCAATAACATTACTTATTTTTTGCCCGGATAAATGTATGCAAATTAATCCATAAATATTTGTGAAAATGAAAATACATATAAAACTCTATCCCCATCATCTTCATTGTTTGAATAAACTTTAAAGCTATATAATGTTGTGAATCTATGTCTACTCTTGTCTTCACATGAAGGACACTTATCAATTGTTAGACTATATTAGATGCCATGAATTCTCCTATAAAAGGAGATTGAGTAGAGGAGTATATTTCATAGTGTTTCCCCTATTTTAAGAGAGGTATCTACCAGTTCTCACCCTCTTTCATTATTTTGTTTTACATCTCTAGGTATTTGCACTTCGAGCCGCTTCAATCCTTAAAAATAACTCAAGGTTGCAAAGGGATTGAGTTATGGAATCTTTTTTATGAAATTTTTCCCATCTAAAAAATTGTGATTTCTATCTCGAGTTAACCCCAAAATAAAATATAAAAAACGAAATGGATACATAAAAATATTTTTTAATAAATTGAATCTATCTCCACAATTTTCTAAAATTTAAAAGCGACACAAACAAAATAAACTAAAGTTGATCCCTAAAAATTTGCATCGCCATTTACCGGGGCATGTTAAGACCGATTAAAAAGTACCTAAATAAAAACGCATGGATTTTTGGGCCGACCAGCTGCCCTTATAGCCATACAACCTTACAATTGAATATAATTTTAACTTCCAATCAAAAGTTACATTCTATAAACAAACCAAAAAAAAAAAGTCTAATTACAAACTTCGACATTTTCAGATGGGAAAACTCTGAAAGACAAACAAATTAACATCAGCAACTGATTCACATATTCAATGAACAAAAGGTATGAAACCTATATACACTATTTAGACTATACAGCTTCTTTTCTTTGAGCTAAATAACTCCCCCTAGTTACTATGTTGATTGTCGAAATCAGATCATCACAAGAACCCAAGAAATAAAAAATTAAAATAAATATGTATCCATAACCCGCGATTCCTACACTAAAAGCCAATCCAATTCCATTGACACGCCTACGGATCTATAGCTCACAGGCTTGGGTGTTTTGCCTTATGCATCACAACTCTGGAACCCTCTACATGGAATGTCGGTGATCTTTCGCGGATCGCTCTTCTTGAATCTCTTCATACTCTTCATCGTCGGCCTTCTTGCCCGCTTGCTCTTTCCAATATGCGACTAACTTTTTCAAGCGAGCCACCTCTTTTGATGCGACGTTTTTGCTCGGGTCATTGACAATTGACCTCACTCTCGATGCGTATCTGAAAACGTGGGACAAAATTCATCAGAACAATAGAACATTTTTTTTGTAGCTAAATTCAGTATCGAGCTAAATGCTAGCTTATGAACATAGCTGATAATTCACGTAAACTGGACGTAGAGCACTATATTCAAGCATTTTATAAATATATAGACGTGCACAGTTGAGAACGATGAAAAAGCATACGTGAGGGAATTGTAAGTCTCGTCCACATTTGACTCAGCAGGCGATACGTTCACAAACATGAGTGTCTTAGCATTGCCTCCGAGAGAATCACTCATTAACATAGTCAACTTGTGGTTTCTATAAGGTATATGCTGACCTCCTGAGGACAAAGCACTAATCACATCTCCAAGTGCCGATAGTGATTTGTTGATGCTTTGAGCTTCTTTCAGTTGACTGCCTGAAGAACCTGACTTTTTTATTCTTTCGGATCCGGCAAGATCGACAAAACTCAACTGCACATGTGGTTTTACATTAAAATATATTTTCAACAGACTGAGTTTATAGAGTTCAGATCCTTAGAAGATAGCACATAGAAGTTTATAGAGTTTGTACCTTTCCTCTTGCAACGGACTGAGTTTGAAGATTGGTACTTTCGATCACGATCGAAAGAATCAAGTGAGATCTTGAACTTTCTTCATTCATTTGAGTCCCAGATGTATGTCGTCGTTCAGATCCTCTTTGAATGATGTTTTTTAGCTCCTCGAAAGTTGAAATTGGAACAGTTGTTATATTATCTACTGATACCATGCCCTACAAGCAAAACAACTAACTATTTAGAACATCATTCAAAAGAAATCACCATAACAAAAAAGCTAGCATAGGGCTCAGTAACAAAAAATATCGTGCACCACATTGATCATTTCATTATTCAGTAATAGAGCTAACAATTGGGTTTCAGGCCCAGTTTTATGGGTGGGTTAAAATGGCTTGACCCAACCCAGACCCAAAAAAGGAGCGGGTTTCAGGTCGCAGGGTCGGGTTGCAGCTTTTACTGGAAAATGTGCAGGTGAGTATGGGTTGCTGACCCGACCAACATTTTTCAAAGGCAAACACAATCTGAAAATTAATCAAGCCTATTTTTTGCAAACCAGAAACTGCAAGAATATGGGTCAAATTTCAAATACCCGCAGGTTCAGATCCAAATTGCCAACTCTGTTCAATATTTTATAAACGAAATTGCAAAACATGATTGATCTACAAAGGTCATCACCTTTGAATCTTTCTTGATATCCAATTTTAAATGTTTTGCATTTCTTGGCAAAAGAAGATCCATGAGTGTATCCTGATACAACTCCACCATATATGCCTGCATATATACATGATCGATATCAAGAAAAATATATATGCGTTTACTCAGCAATACGGTTATTACAATGATAGTTCGTAAAAAAATTACCTTTAACGAAAACGAAAATTTGTTGCTATCTCGCCTAATAACTTTGAAAAGCTCTGAAGTAGCCCGTGGTGTAAGTCCAGGATTGTTCTCTGTCCCATATATCGTGAAAGTTTTCCCAGAACCAGTTTGACCATAAGCAAATATGCACACATTGTACCCATCTATAGCAGACTGCACCAAATACTGCAACGGTAGTATCACAAGTTAGACAAAACTAAGAGTTTAGGAACAAATTATTGATGAACATGCCTAAATCATGCTTTGTTTTGCAAAATAAATGTAAACGTTAAATTTCACTTGCCTTTGTATCTTCAAACACTTCCTCCTGAGAGGCACAGCCATCAAATACACGGTCATAAATATGTTGCTTTGCTTTCTCGTCTTTCCACGGGTGCTCAATTGTGAACTCATCGGGACTTTTAACCAATTCCTTTTCTCTTTCATTAATCTCCTTTTCACTCAAAGGTCTTAAACGACAGAAAACTCGAATTTTGCCTTTCATATCTGAAATATTGTAAATGGAAATGCTACTTTGGTGACGTAAATAAAGAAATGTGAGGAACTTACAGATTGCATGTGTAGCAAAAAAGTTCTAAAGTAGTCTTGGTACAGTTATACTATCTCAATTGTTCCATTTTATTCATTGTGCTATTTTTTTGTTCTAGTTTAGTCCAAACTTATTCACTTTGCTACAATGCAGTCCAAAGTTTCACCAAAAGTGCTCTAGAAATAAAAATATTTCGTTAAACAGTGACAGGGCAGACGTTAAATTTCGGTGACCTGGATTTTTTGGGAAAACTTTGGATTAAATTGGAACAGAGTGAATAAATAGCACATGAACAAAATGGAAGAAATGAGATAGTACATGGACTAATTTAAAACTTTTTCAAACAAAAAAAGAAAAAGATGCAACCAACTAGAAATATTTCAAGGCAAAACACACCTTCTATAGTATTAAAATACCGCTTCCTTAAAACTTGCTCTTCCTTATAGAGCGTCTCTAGCTCAGCTAGTTGAGCTCCTTGCATCCTCAAGATTGCAGCAGTTTGCTCGTTCTTTCTGTCAATGTCCTAAAAAAAAGTAGGTTTTGTTGAAGTAAAATCTTAAAACCTTTTCGATATACACACTCACAATATAAAATGTATGGTCCAAAACAAATGCAGTACCTCTTTCATTTCTCTGAGGTCTTCCAATTCCTTTAAATTAATATGTAACGAAGCAAGCTCGGTGTTACTTGTTACAAGGGCGGCTTTAGTGACACTTAGTTCTTGTGTAACAACTGCCAGCTTCTTTTCAAGGTCGGACACTCGAAGCTTCAAAGCCTTGCGCTCTTGCTCAAAGTTCTTCTCAAGAGAACCGAACTGCATTTTAACAATCACAGTGAATTTTAACATCTTAACCGAAAGAGATTCATCAAACCCAATTGAAGAAATAATGATATTACCTCGTCAACTTTCTTCTTTTCAAGTTTTGCAATCCTTTGTTCCAGTAGCGATTTATCATTTATCAGTCGCTTAGTAGCTTCTTCTGCTGCATGTAACTCCTCGTTACGAATTCTCAAGTCGTCCTGGAGCTTGCTTAACACCTGCAGTGCAAATAGTCCATAGTGACTTATCATTCAAGCAATAATAATGGTGAAAATGTATTAAGCATATGTAGAGGTGTTATCAAGACGAATAAAAAATATGTGTGCGAGTAACTAAGTAAAAAATATATATTTTAAATCATACATAATATATATGGCTTTGGCTCAAGCTCAGCTTGTTTGTTATACGAGCCTTAGGCTTGGATTCGGCTAGAGCTCAACTATAACGAGCTTAAGCCAGATATTTAAGAAGCCAAGTTTGAGCGGGTCGTTAAAGGCTCCACTAGTTCACAAACCTATACAAGAAGGCAATTTCTTTCCTTTCATTAATAAAGTCTCAATATAAGCACATTTACTCCAGAGTTTACCTGGTTTGTTGATCCAACTAGATCCTTCTTAGCATTGTTTTCCAATGCTAGGTTACTCAACTTCACTTCAATGTTTTTCTTCTCCCGTATTGCAGCCTAATAGAAGAGACCAGAACTGATATTAGGGATTAAACAAATGTAAGTTTAATGAACGGAGAGATTTACAATTGACCCGAACCCACCAGAAGAGCTTCTTCTTTTTCGTTACACAATGATCTGAGCTTATCAAGATCAGATTCAACATCTGCCAAGTTCTGCTTTTCAGATCTCAAGGAATCTTTCAGGGCTTCCAATTCTTCCCGCAACTTCACTTCTTGCTCCTGCTTCTCACGCATTTCTTCAAGCAGCTATAGACACAATACACTTATTAATCTCAAGTGTTATTTGAATGAGGAAATGGTCCATAAGAAAATTCTTGGATAACAGTAAATAGTTAGCACACTACTCCAAGGGGTGCTCAACAGGTCAAACTCAAGACCTAAGCAAGACTGGAATTAGGAAATTTTGAAGACCAGAATCGGACTACAAGACTGGTATCTAACTGACCGAACTGGAATTGCATGGGACCGGGACCAGTTGGACCAAAAGTAATAAGTTAAAGAAAGTATATATTAAAGTACCCCAAAAAGGCGTGTTCCCTGGGGATTACTTGAACCTTGAACAAAAGCCTTTTCATTTAAAGTTATTGAGTTTTTTTTTTTTTTTTTTTTTTAAAAATTTAACATTTTTTTCATAGC
>JAYMTE010001736.1:0-12561 GCA_036897545.1 Pelargonium fulgidum
TTCCTTTGCTTACCAAGAAGATCGTGAAGAAGCGCGTGAAGCAGTTCAAGAGGCCCCAGAGCGACCGTAAGATTTCGGTCAAGGTACATATGATTTTCCGTGTTCCTTTTAACTTTGATTGGAACTCTAGGGATTGATTTCAGAATTTAGTAAGTTAAAATGGTCACAGTTTAATGCCGTTAAACATTTGAAATCTTATGATTTGTCTTGAAAGTATCATATATAGTATGTTCAGTATTATATTTCATTAAGCAATACCTATATAACTTTTAAAAAATGGATGGTCTTGAATTTTTAAAACTGCATGATATTTATACTAGTTCACAAGACTTAATCCTGTGCTTTGTCAATGTCAGCATGAAGTTCCACCCCCTTAGTAATGGTCGAGACTGAGCCAGTGATCAGAATTCTTAGATCTGACGGGGTGATTCTCGAAAATGTGTCTCCACTTTCCTATGAACTTGTTAGGATTGAGTATTTCCTTTTGTAACAAAGGAACTCAAAATATCATATATGATACTGTTGTTAATTCATGCATAGCGAAATATTTGTGTTATTGTGGACCTAATCTATAACAATTCATTTGTGATCCCTATTCTGCTGTTATATTTCTTGTACTGGTTACTCTTCAAGCATTGAACTGCCGTTCTATACCATGTGAAACTGATTGTTTTAAAATCAACCCTGTTCCCACTTTTCACTGCTTAGATTCTGATATAGTTTACATATCTACACATTTATTCTTAGTCACACCTACGAAGTAAATTGAGTCAATTATTGTGTTAGTGTTTCTCAAAATTTTGTGTTGGTTTATTAAATTTTTGTTCTTCAACTAAACTACTACCATTTGTGAACAGATAGACTGTTATGTTATTCAGCTAGATCTGTATATTAGTTATTTTGAGTGGTTATTGTCTTCCTTGAAATGTGGATTGGATTTGTTATGTTGATTGTACTATATGAAGTTTGTACGAGGTTATAATAGATGTTTCTTTTCATTTCTTGGATGCTGTACTAACAGACAAGCTGGAGGAGGCCCAAGGGTATTGATTCTCGTGTGAGGCGGAAGTTTAAAGGTGTCACTTTGATGCCCAACATTGGTTATGGCTCAGACAAGAAGACTCGCCATTATCTCCCCAATGGCTTCAAGAAGTTTGTTGTGCACAATGCTAAAGAGCTTGAACTTTTGATGATGCACAACAGGTATATTCTGTATGGCTAAATTGTATTGTACTAGTTTTTCATTTGAATATTTTCTCAACTTATTTTTATATGTATTTGTGATTGCAGGACTTATTGTGCTGAGATCGCACACAATGTATCAACCAGGAAGAGGAAGGAGATTGTTGAGCGTGCAGCACAACTCGATGTTGTTGTAACCAACAAGCTTGCCAGGTTGAGGAGCCAGGAGGATGAGTGATCTTCGGCACTAAATCATGTTAGATTTTGTTTTTGTTGCAGTACTTCGAATAGTCAATCTGTATTTTGGTACTTCATTGTCATTATGCTTTGTTTTGTTTGGATTCTTACCCTAAACCTAAAGGATTTAATTAAATGTCAGCGAGTTTACTAAATTATCACCTTCAACTTGAGTTTTAAACTTCTTGAATGGTCAAGAAGGTTTCCTATATAACCATGTACTCTTGTATGTACTAACTGATGATGGTTGAGACTAGAGCCACCAATTTGGCCCTGAACTGGCGGATGCTCAAAATTCAATCTAACTTTACCAAATTTTGACATGACTAAATTTTAACTCGAGCTTTGCGAATCTAAATGTTTCAAGTCCAAAAGTAGTATCCGACATGAGACCTGAATGGATCATGATAAGCTCTCTTGGGTTGGATTCTGAATACCTTTGAACATAATTGCTAAAATTGTTAATCCAAACTGCAGTATGTTGTGCAACACAGATCTGATATACAGTAACTGAAAAATTTAAGTTAGAAGCAGCATCAAGTTGTAGGAGAAACATCAAATTCAACTAAAAGAGCTTAATGAAATGAGCAATGAACATCAAATTCAATTATAATTCTGGATGATTTTGATAAATAGTGAGAAACATCAAATTCAACTAAAAAAAAGCCTAATGAAATGAGCAATAAACATTAAATTCAATTATAATTCTGGATGATTTTGATAAATAGTGTAAACGAAAGATACATGAAGAAGAAAACAGAGCATAACCAAATAAAACCAGTGTTTCTTTATTACAGATCATCACAACCCATCGGATGGTTTTAAAAAAAGTTTCATTCAGTGAGTTGCTCCAAATACTTGAGCTTCTCCTCCTCCGTCATGAACGCCGTTACCGGAAACGACTTCCCGATCCCCATCGGAGTCTTGAAATAAATCTTCTTGCTCTGCGGATCCTCGATGCTCATCTCCACGATCGGAACCCACATGAACATCTGCTTGCTCTTGATCCCGGTCATCTTCTTCATCCTCAGCTTCTCCACATACGCCGTCACCTCCCTCGAATAGCTCACCCGAGTATTGGTCCCTTCGAAGAAATGCTCGTACGGAGCCTTCTGCTTCATCCACACGAACCCAGTTTCTCTCACCCGTCCACACTCTTCCAGATCTTGCAGTGGAAGCACGCCTTTGGGGAATCCGAGCTCGCTGAGAAGCTCTATGGAGTGGCGGTAGCATTCGTCGGCGCCGTACACGATCTCAGCCCCGGCACGCTCGTCTTTGTCGCTGGCCATTTGGAGAATCTGAACTGATATTGATGAGTACTATGTGTTCGATGAATTGTCGATGTGAAGGTGGTGCAAAAAATATATGTAGAAGAAGTCAGGAACGTGGTTGTTCGAAGGAGGTTGAGCTGTATAGGCTGCTTGGAATGCTTAGCTAAAGGGTGGTTCACCTAACGGCTAGGAACTGGGAAATGGGCACCGCCTAGCTCCAAATTAGGCAACATTTTTTGTCTGAGCTGAGACCTAACCAAAGAGAGGAAATTGGCAAATTTGTTATAGGACCACAGCTCTTTGTTCTGATTCCAGCTACAATTTGGCTGAACTTTGGTAACATGAAATGAACATGATTCGTTTTTCGTACATATAATTTTCGTGCTCTTTAATTATTTTTGGTCCAAAAGTCGTCATGCTATTAATATTCTGAAAAGAATTCTTTGATATTTGACTAATTTATATTGAGATGTTAACTTGTAACTTAACCGAGTTACTTTTCATCGATCCAAATTTGCCACATCGACTTTCGTATGTGGGGAGTGCTATATGGCCCCAAAGTTTAAAGAAAAAGAAGAATAAGAAAGATATTAATTAGGGTGGCAGTTGATGAATTTGGCCTTTGGCAAAACATGGCATGAGTTGTGCTAAGTTGCTTACAATTGAACAATATTTAAAAGCACTTTTCACATAAATATTCATAATGTGCAGCAGGGACAGATCTATAATTTATTAATTTTTGTGTTGTGGAGCAAACTATAAGAATAATTTTTTTTTATCAAAATAAAATCTTGTGAGAGCAATAATTTAATTTAATTTAATTAAATAATATAAACAAATATAAAAGTTTTAGTTGATAGATGTGCAGGCATCAATCTCATATACAGAGCCATTTTTTGTTTCTTAATTATTAAATTGTTTTTTCTCTTCCTCCTCTAACCACTCCATCTTTGTTTAATTGCTCCAACTCTACTCAGCAAAAAAACAGGTTCATTTGTTCAATTTTGTGGAGGATTGTGCACTAATCAAGGACCATTTCCAACATATTTGTTTTTTTCATTGATTTGAAAAAAGAAAAATGATTCTTCCTTGCCCAAATGCCAAATAAAAGTAATATTCCATTAGAAAAAGGAAAAAAGAAGGGATAATAGAGAATCGTTGAATTATCATAGCAAAACGTCTTACATTTGAACTTTAATTTAAACTCAAATTAATTAATCATCTATTTAAAAAAATAATTGTCTATTTTTCTATGAAGCCATACTTGAAAATATGATTTATGATTTTGAAACGGAACAAGTAATGTTCAAATAATGAGTTCACTTTTTTGGACTCCAAAAGAGGCCCACAGTAAAGACCAATTTGGACAAAGGCCCAATAGTTTAGTATCTAGTTATAGGCCCAATAGCTGAGGAGCAGAGGAGACAATGTCGTTTTCTTCAATCTGGTTGAAATGCAGCACAATGAGCAACTGTAGTTTCACTTTTGCCAGTTCCGTTTCATTTTAACTCTCTTCTTCACTCTCCACTAACAGATCTCTCTCCAATTTCAACAATCGGATCGAATCCAACGTCTGAGAAAAACCCTAGTCCTCACAATGTCCACAACAACCGAACAGCCTGAATTGCAGAATGGAGTCAAACCTGAAACAGAACCGGAGCCCGATACTGAGCCACAACAACAGTCAGAACCAGAACCAGAACCAGAACGAGCTCCGGAACCAGAGCCAGAACCGGAATCAAGCCCAGAAGTAGTGTCACTACCAGAACTAGAACCCAAACCAAAACCAATTGTAACCGATGCAGATCGCAAGCCAGAGGAGGAGCCACAGCCAAAGGAGACGGCGATCCAATCGAATGATTCCGGAGTTCCTTCTTCAACCGAAGAAATTGCGCGTCCTGAGTTGCGAAAAGACGAAGGCAATCGAACTTTCACCATGAGAGAATTGCTTAATGAATTGAAGGATGGCGAAGGAAACGAAAGCGCACCAGATGCATCTCCTTACAGGTTGGTTGGTACCTCCAATTTTCAATTTCACTTCATAATTCATTGAAGCTTCATTACTAGGCTTAGCTCATAGAATGATTAGTACCTCGTAGATCCCGATGTTTTAATGGTGGGACTATAAATGCAAGTCCTTGGATCCTTTAGAGTCATTAAACTAATTTTTGTTATATACATAATTTTTTTTAGATACTCTAAACCTTTTTGAAAATTCAAGTGTTCTGCTGAGTGCTCCACGTTAGTATTTTCAAATTTAGAGTTCTTAACTACATTTAATAAATTGGTTATAAGTTTCAGATGGAGCTGCGGAAATGAATAGTATTTTTACAGGGGTTCATTAGCTAGAAGTGTTGTGGTCTAGCTTTTGCTGATCACATTTTATTATGATTGTGAATATGGTCTTTACATGCAATGAATGATGCCATGCATCTGCATGAATGAAGGCAATTGAAGGAATATGCTGTGATTTGGTGCTATCTTAATTAATTAAGCGAATCCTTCAACTGCTATTGATATTACTGAAGCATGAATTTTAGATGGTTTTTCTTTTTATCAAAACCCCGTTTGATCAATATGGATCAAAGTTTTCACAATTTTCCCTTCTCCTTGCACGTCTTTTGGCGCCGGTAACATGCTTATCCTGATTTTCTTCACCCATTTAAATTCTAGATTATTTTGCAGTTTATGCAAAGAAGCTCAAGTTAAAACTTGAAATTGACTGTTTTAAAGTTAAGCAAAGCAAAATGCTATATACGAGTAACTTATCTATTCTGAGGCGTTCTGTCCTCTGCTATAACAAGGAAGTTGTAACTCTAACCAACACCGTGGTTTTTGACTTTTAGTTCTTTGCAATCAGTGTTAGAGAATTATGTTGTTGTCCTATTTCTCTACATACTTCTTTTCCGCTTACAAAAGCTTCTGTATCGTATCTTAATTGTTTCAGTCAAGAGAGCACACCTCACATAGAGCAGAACAATGCTGCAATGGAATTGATTGGTAGTGTCACGGGCATTGACGAGGAGAGTCGGTCTCGCCAACGGATTCTTACATTTGCTGCTAGGAGGTACCAATATCTTAGTCTGCCACCTTCCTTATAAACCTCGGTGGTGATATAGTATTGGTATATATTTTCCTTTTAAAAAAAATCCTAATTAAACTCGATGTTCTGTGCCTTGACATATTACACCAAACTTCTTGCATGAACTACTTTCTGTTTGAGCTAGCTGTCCCATAACGACAAAGAAGACCTTCTTTATCTTGATGTGTTTTAACACATCCTAATACAACTTTGTTCTATCTAGAAAACTGCCCAAGTGTAATGGGATAGGTGCATAGACTTTATCTATGAAGTCTATCATTCTTTGAACTTGTAATTTCAAGCTCTTTCCAGTTTGCTCACTGATTATGATAACGTTCTATTCAGTCCCCATTCTTGAGCCATTTTGCTAAAATCCAGAAAAAAGTTCATTTTAGTATTATTCCACAGAATAACATCCTTTATTTCTTTATTAAAGTTCCTGTATTATAATGTGGTATACAGTGGTACGAATTTTATTATTGAGTTTGCATGTTTCCAAGATATGTCATCATATTAACCTATAGCTTAAAGTTCAACCAGATATAGTTTCCATGTTATGTTACCTGGTGTGAGCATTGTTGCATAGTTTTCTTCCATTAAATAATGTTAATTTTCAAAATTGGGCTACATATAATTGCTTAGGCTTCTACCATTATATTTACTCATTCACTTTATATTTATCCAGTGTGGTACTTTAACCCACTACAACAAATATACACATTTAACGTTGTGCTGAATATGACATTAAAATAAACTCAATATATTTTATGTCGGATGAGTGATAATATCCAGACTATTCATATATGCGACCTTCCATTGACTGTTTTTGTAGGTATGCTAGTGCAATTCAGAGAAATCCAGAAGATTATGATGCATTGTACAATTGGGCCTTGGTGCTTCAGGTATTGGATATAATCCTCTTTTGTATAGATCAGTTGGACTTGTTTTGTATAGATCAGATGGCTCTAATCTAAATCTGGTTTCACACAAATATGTGACTGGTGTATTTTGATACAACCTTTTCAGTTGAAGACACGTTTTAGAGCTCATAGCAGTTAGATAATGCATTTTTATTTAATAGGTTGATTATTTGTTTCTCCTACATGATATCTCTGTAATATGGGAATTTTTGTCATTTAAGACCCAGTCACTTTGTGTTCCATTTTCTCTGTCAACTTCATTCTAACACCTTGTGGTTGTGGTGATGTCTTGGTGCATCTACTCTGTTGACATAATTTGCTGTGCAGGAAAGTGCAGATAATGTTAGTCCAGATTCTATATCGCCATCTAAAGATGCTTTGCTTGAAGAAGCTTGTAAAAAATATGATGAGGCTACCCATCTTTGTCCTACCCTTCATGATGTACGTATACTTATCTATATATCTTGTTGAATTTATGTTGAATTGTAGCCTTATGGGTATTAGACATATTGTTTATAGCAAAACATCATAACAGCCTAAAAGATCTATATTCAGAGTTTTGTGTGAGCCATCATGTGCTACACTCTGAGGGCTATTCATCTGTGTCAAAACAATTACTTGCCTTTTCTAGTATATCTAATTCCACACTATCATATCTTAATTTCCAGGCTTACTACAATTGGGCTATAGCAATCTCTGATCGAGCAAAAATGCGTGGCCGTACCAAGGAGGCTGAAGAACTATGGAAGCAGGTCCTTTATGTTAAATATCAATATATCTTTCTGTCCTTGTACTGAACACAGCACTGCTCATGTAGATTGGTGAATTTGTTTCTCATTCTCATTATCTTTGATTAACTCATAGGTTTATTCATTTTTAGTCTCTTTTTATTGCAACTAATTTTTTTATTATATTAATATCGTTCTGAAGTGTTCATTGTTATTTTGATATTTCAGTCGGCCGCTAACTATGAAAAGGCCGTCCAGCTCAATTGGAACAGTCCACAGGTATGTCCTTAGGAATTGCAGAGTAATTATTTTGTATTCGATGTTTTTTCATCATGTTTTTCTGCTTTTAAATCTAAGCCTACTTTGGTCTCCTTAGACATTACGCTCAATTTCTTTGATACTTACTCAAGTGAAATCTCTTGCAGGCCCTTAACAATTGGGGACTTGCACTCCAGGTATTTTTTTGACATTCATATTTCCTTCCAATCATTTTTTGTTATTGTTTAAAAATTTATATAGTTACTTATTGGTATGTGAGGTGGTGTTTGTTTCTGTTTTGAGAGAAAATCCACAGAACTGTTTTGGGGCAAATCTTAATTATTCATATCTGGTTAAGCTGGAAAGTCTGATATACTCCTTTTTTCAACATGTAAAATTTAGGAACTGAGTGCTATTGTTCAAATACGAGAAAAGCCAACAATTGTAAGAACTGCAATTAGTAAGGTACACAATTTATCTGGATCAGAGTGGTTGGAGGAGTGTATAGAACCAAGCACGTAACTTCACATCTGAAATCTTTCTTTTGTCTTCTAATGCAGTTCCGCGCAGCAATAATGCTGCAATTTGACTTCCATAGAGCAATCTACAATCTTGGAACTGTGCTGGTTAGTTTGTTACATTCCCTTCTATATCCGAATAGGATGACCATAACTCTGTCAATTTATGTTTCTTTGGCTTAGACTCCTACTGGATCATTTGATTCTCCATTATTGCTTCTTCAACATTATCAAGTAAACCCAATTAAATATTGACGCCAATGTCGTAATTGGTTTATTGGCAGTATGGATTAGCAGAAGACACAATAAAGGAATCGGCCAATGCAAAAGAGGTTTCTCGTTCTTCTAATATTGACTTGTCCGGTCAGTCTGCTATCTACATTGCAGCTGCTCATGCATTGAGACCAAATTATTCGGTAATCATTTCCTTACAGCTCTTTTCGGAACCATATAGGACCGTTGATAAATATATTGTTTGAGCGAGCCAGGTTCAAAATGATTAGCATCTCCAAAATGGTGACATAATATTTTGAGTGATAGGAAATTTGCATCTGCTGTGTGTAAAGCTACAATGAAGCCAAGAAGTTTAATTATACGTTCCATTTTTCCTTGTTTGCTAGCATCCTATTGGTCCACAATTTGATTTCTTCTATGCAGAATAGATTAATTTTCTTCTTTTTGTGCCTTTACAGGTTTATAGTAGTGCCCTGCGGCTTGTGCGCTCCATGGTCAGTACTTTGAGTGGCCTTCATATTGTATCTTTTCCTTAAAACCCTTCTTTGTGGCTGTGGATGAATTCTCTGTAGTCAATCTTTTGCAAAATCTGTGTCTAACTTTTATTATGTTTATTTTCTTTCAGTCTTATTGTATCTAGACAATTAGCATGCTTAGGGTTAATCTTCTTATCTCAAAAATGCATTTTTAGTTTACAAGCATCCATGTGATGCATCAATTCCATGTCTTACAACTGGTTTTCATTTATAGGGCAATTGTCTTGTCTAAAAGTTCTTTTAGTTCTTGGCTGTTTACATTGTACCATTACCTGAATTTCTTGTTTTTGGGTACACTACTACTGTCTTCCCACTACAAACAGTTTCCAGAGTTGCTGTTTTGCTGCTCGATATGGTTCAGGGAATAGTAGAAAAAAACACTAACTCTAAATTGTTCGCAGTTGCCCTTACCATTTCTTAAGGTGGGATATCTGACTGCACCACCTGTGGGAACTCCAGTTGCTCCTCATAAAGATTGGAAAAGAACACAGTTTGTTCTGAATCATGAAGGGCTTCATCAGGTAAATTATGATTATTCGCAACGTTTGTTTAGCATTTCTCATGTAATCGCGAACCTTCTTCTGATTGATACTGCAAGAGTCCTATCCTCACTAGTTCTTCCAGTATTTAGTAAAATATGGGTAATAGAGATAGTATGTGGATGTTAACATGTTGGTCAAGATCAGCTTTGTCTTGTCATGCATCGGCAACATGTTTGAACAAATTGGCATCAAACAGTTTAGTCTGGGATAGGCTGTATGTATGTGTAGTCATTTAAAATCCTTCTCTATATATTTTCCTTGACAGATAATTGAGCAAAAACAAGCACCACAGAGCCTCTCTGGAAGATCTGTAGATGTGGTGAATGGTGACCAGAGGGGTATCCGAGTTGACATTGTAGATATTGTTTCTGTATCCATCTGTGTAGATCTTACTTTACCACCTGGTGCAGGCCTATGCATCAATACACTATATGAACCAGTTTACTTGGTAAGTATCATTTTAGACTATTTAGTGTTTCCCTCTCTACAGTATCATTCTTCAATAAAATAGATTTTGCCTGGCATCTTCAGTGTAAACTTAAAACATTTATAGTAAAGATCTTTGAAGTTGGACTTTATGTATGAAATGAGAAACTGTACAGTTGATAACATATACCCCAAAAAATGCATAGGAAACTGATCTATGATAAAGCACGTGTCATCAGTGCTCTTACCTGTCTTTATATATTAGATCAGAAAAAAAACCGTCTTCAACTTTTTTTGTATGTTTCCTGCCTGATATTTGTAATGCGATTTTGGAGATGAGAAAGGTGTAGGTTGATCCTTGCTTCAATTGATCATGGTATTCTAGGCTTGTATTTGTTTTACCCAAATGGACTAGAACATCTAGTCAGCTAGCTTAGGTTTTGATAGATGATCATCCAATTTAGATTTGGCATCAAATGTTAAGTTAGTTTGATGACTAACTATTTTTAATGGGAGATATCTGGTCATTGATCCTTCAGGTTGCTGACTCCTGGGAATCTCTGGATGGATGGCTCGATGCAATCCGTCTAGTTTACACAATCCACGCAAGGGGAAAAGGTGACGTGTTGGCAGGAATTTTAACAGGCTGATTGACGTGATTTTCTTTTCTTAAATGTATCTTCATTGTGATTTGTTATTTTGGAGGATTTATTGTTGTTGTACCATGCTCCAAATAAGATTTCTGTATATTCTTCTATTTTGGGACAATACGTCCCCTCCAAACGAACTTCAGATTGTATTAAATAGAGTTAAAATGGGGAAAGACAAGGAAAGATTTTGTAAGGAAAACTAAAGAGAATCTGTTAGACTCAGCACAGCATGGGATTGTGTTTTAGATATTGACCAGCATCTCTGTGCTGTTACATTTCAGGAAAAATTACCAAGTTTCTGCTAATTGTCTATGGAATCTCAGAAACAAGTGAACTTGAATGATAGCAAGATGTATTATTGTTTTGTTGCGAGTACAAGTATCTAAGCGTTTGCAGTAGTATCTGATGTCTTTTGCGGCTTTATCCGCACTGTTAAATTCCATCTTTAAATATTTTTTTGCCTAAGATTTAAGAGTAGTTTCCTTCAAGAAGACACAAATGTCATGCATATAGGAGGGTTAATTTTGGCCAAGGCCAGAACCGAGGAAGGAAGAATCCACAGCCCTTCTCCGCAGATCAACCCAGAAGCAACTGCAGGAACCATAAGCTTGGCCTTCCTGGCATTAACCTTCTCTGAAACGAACACAACGAAGCTCCCGACGCACATATCAATGGCAAAGTAGGCTCCTACCAGAAACGGTACTGCCATGGCCATTGGGAGTGGCATCCACTTCCCAAATTTACGCGGCGAGAAGTCTCTCACCAGGTTAACTCCCACTGCAAACGCAAAGAAGCTGTAACAAAGCTGCAAGCAATGATGGGGCAGAGCCGAGAAGCCCTGCACGCCCAGAATCGCCATGTTTCTGTAGATCAAAGCATAAGGAGCTTTGAATTCCCCGTATGGATTTCCCACGTCGAACGCCTTGTAGAACAGGAAGAAGCTGAGAGGAGCTGTGACACAGCCTATGGCACAACCAATGGACTGGCTCAAGAACATGGCTCTGGGTGATGTGTAAGTGAAATGTGCAGTCTTGAAATCCTGCATGAGAATGCAGGAAACAGAAACTACTGATTTGATGAGACCGCAACCAGCAAGCGCCGCCATAACTCCATCTTCTTTCCCGGTCATGGCCGCTATGACAAAAAGCGCCACCTTGCCGTAATTATAGGCCATGTTTATGTCTGTTAGGCCAGCTCCATAAGCATTGCAAAATGCTAGAGATGGAGCAAAAATGTAGGCTACTACCACATAGTACCATTTAAGCTGAGGGAACATAATTGGTATGGCAATTATGGAAATTACTGAGAAAATTGTGTATCCTGCAACTCCTATCCACATTGGTATGGCTTCTCTGATAAAAAGCTCATTTTGTTTCAGATCTTCAAGAGGCTTGCTCTGGCTATGATCATCAACTGCATTGAAAAGAAGATATTAATGCAAATCAATTTGGTGAGTGAACATTAGTTCTAGTTTTATAGAGGGCATGATCTTTACTGGTAGCTAATTTCCTGTCCTTCACTTTCCCATGTATGCTAATGATTGTGAAAAACAATATCTTGAAGAAATTGTATAGCCCATCACCTAGGATCAGAGCTACTGATATGAAAACCTGCCAAGAACATCATAAAATGAAGCAAATTAGTACCATGTTCTTGCAAAAAGAGGTTCATATTTTGTCTTGAGAGAGAGAAAAACCTTGTAACCATATAAACTTTTCATGCTGGTTTCTTTTATGTCTTCAGGAAACCAATCTCCTTTCTTTTTATCAATAAGTGGCCACATGACTCCATAGGAGAGCACAGCTCCAAGAAGCAAAGATAGGTTCACAAGGTGTGAACAAATCATTCCAGCACCAATATATGTCATGCTAAAATCAAAGTAGAATCTACAAAAAAAAAACAAAAACAAAAGTTGGGCTTCAATTATCATAGTTGCATAGACATGGGAAAGGTGGATCTAAAGAAAGAAAAAGTTGG
>JAYMTE010001737.1:0-12560 GCA_036897545.1 Pelargonium fulgidum
CTTAGAATCTTCAACCTCTCTCTATATATATATATATTTCAACAATAATAAACTCAAGATGTAAATAAATATATGAAATATATGAAATTTATCTATTCCAAACATTAACAATTTTATTAAGTGTGCTAAATACATGTAAAAAGAATACAAATGTCAATCTTTTTCCTATTTTTTATTTATATAAATCGATAAATATAAATAAATTTATTATAACATGTGAATCCTTCTTTGAAAAAATATTGGATCCATTGTATTGACTTGCATATCAAAGAAATACGTGTACATGCGTATGATCATTTAAGAATTAGGACCATTGATAGTGTAAAATCGTTTGAAAAACTGGAAGTATTCACACCATTTCGCAATGTGCATTTAGATAGTATCATAAGTTAAATGTTTTTTGACGAAATCATAAGTACATTAGTCATTTAAGAAACTCTATGCAGACCTGATACTATATATATATATATATAACCAAACAGATGTCTTCTTTTAATTTATTTTGTTTAATTAATTAAACATTCCATCTTCTTTAAATATACATTGAGGAAGAAGAGTCAAATACAACCCTTAGTTCAGAATGATGACTAGATGCATGAGCTTGATGTATCATATTCCTAAAAGATGACTACATGCATGCATGAGCATGATTCCATGTTGTCAAATTTTCATACATGAATGTAATCCAAGTTTTTTTTTTTTTTTTTGAATAAGAATTTAATCCAAGTTTAACTAGTTATGAAAAAATAACACTTAAGTACTTAAATAAATGGTACAAATGCGGTTGATTAAAGATTTATCTAACCCTAAGAATGGGAATAATATTCAAAAGAAAAAACACTTCTATTCATTTGGATTTCTTCAGCCTTGTAGTATAAGTTTTTAAGAGTAGACAAAGTTCATATTCTATCTCTAACACAATTATAGCCAAACCTGCAAATTTATTGTGTTCTTGCATCATGCATGTATAACCACATTTCACATGGAAAATACTATTTTTTGAAATCTATAGTTAGCTCATTTGTTACAATCAATGTGTCTATAGTAGAGTGATTTATTATACTCAAGGTAAAATGTAATCTTTTTTTATTTAATGATTTACAGTAAGAAAAAAAATACTTAATGATATATTAAGGATCCACATTTTTATTACGTTGTGAATTTACAAATGTTTGGATTATTATGATATATTTATATGTACACTTATATATATATATATCGCATAAAACTGATAATTTATTACGTTAAACTACAGAAAAGACAATATTAAACTAAGCATTTGAAGCCTAATCCACCCAAACAGACCTGATAAAATTGAAACTATCAGGCTGAGCCACAATGAGCAAGACATCATGAATAATCAAATCGATGACACTTGAATCTTCCCTATCAGCTTGAATAATCAAGTTGAAAGCATTCGAATCCTCCCCTCCAGCTTGAAGAGTACGAACATCTGACAAAGATTGCACTAGAAATTTAAGGCGACCATGTGGAAGGTTATGCCAACCGCCTCTCACCACAATTGGGTATGTCATCTGATTCTGCAGCAATAAACTTGAATATTGATTCGATGGCTCCAACCAAACCACCACCCTCTAAGCTACCTTCTCATTCTCTGCAAGTGTCTACAATAAAATAAAAAAAACTTATCACGAATCTACGCCTCTACCACTCTGCAAACCTTAATAATACCTTAACTTGCTATCAAAGCAAGAGCTCGTTATCTAAACGAGAAACACAATTTGCATTATGCAAACTAAAGAGACTGTCATCACTCTGAAAGACCAAGAGCAGCTGAAGCCAAGCAAAATTCCTTGCCGACTCTCAAAACGGCAAAAAAAAAAAAAGAGTCGTAAAAACCCTAATTAAGTACATTTAAATTATTAGGTGTTATATTAAGGGATAACCTAACTACACAAATGCTAATGTATGTTGCTGAGTTTAAAAGAATTTAATTAGTGTTTAAATTTTGACTTCTTGCTCTATTTTGATTGTAACTAGTTTATAGAGTGTGTTATTGGTAGTCAAAGTAGTTTAAGAGTCTTGATCAAGAATAGTCTCATGAACGACTACGTGGTTTATCCTAAAGAAAAACGCAGTGCATCTACTATCTTTCAATACCTAATTTGTGAATTTTGATTACCACGCATAGAAATCTACAAGTTCTAATTAAATGAAAATAGACCAGAATCTAATCCGGTCTAGAATGGCTTCTTTTAAAACAAATAAAAATACGAGTGTGTTAAATGGATGAATATAAATGAATAACGATTTGAATTTGTAGGTATGTTTTTCGGGTTTGAGATGAAATATCTATCCCGAATCCTGCCTACACTCTTGTAGGTTTGGGATTGCGTGTCAGATTGTGCATTTTAAATATATAAAAAAGGGTGATTTCAGAGCTGATTGTGTGAATAGAAAATTAATTGAATGTCATTAATTTGATTTAAACACACATAGATGTTGTTATGGCTGTATATTTTGATTTAAATTGTTAACTTTATTATCAGCTAGATATTAAACTATGGATCAAACTAACTTTCATATAGCTAGATTGTATTTCATTGTAAGAATAAACAACCGATTGAGTTTTTACATGATATAATCAATGGATTAAGATTATCAAATACAACTTAAAGAACTGTAACAACTTATCTAGAATAAAATAATTTCAATAATCAAATTTAGATCAATGAACACATTTATTTTGAAGTCAAACAAGGATCTAATTACTTCATACGACGAACACATACAATAACTAATGTTTATCACTTACTATCAACTTGTTATAAAGTATTTTATATAGTGGACATTATTGAAATTTATATTCTTAGAGATATGACCTCCAATCAAATGAAAACAAATTTATAAGTATACATTGACGACTATTTGGTTTATCCCAAAGAATATCTCTGAATACCAAATTTGTGAATTTGATTGAACCCCACACCAACCGAACATAGAAATTGAGAAATTTTGATATAATGCATGTGTATTACATTTTTGGTATTGTGTGATTGGGACTTTCTAACTAATGAACTATTTTTAATTCGAAAAGAAAAACTAATGAACTATTTTCATTTGCAAATAATGACAAATATTAAATATGCCCAAGGATAGGGAGACGGTTTTGTTCTAATATTTATTCTTAATTTGTTGGAGTTGGACAGATTTAGAACACCTAACTTGGAATTTTCTATTTAATTTTTTTGCATAATGCAATCGTTTATTCTAATAAAAGGGATGACATCAATTGATGACAGTCATCACTAGAAATATAATGATATTAATAAATTCACATTAAAATTAAAATATAATGATATTAAATACATACATTCTTCTTTTTTTATCAGATATTAAATACATACATTCAATACTTATGTTAGGGTTCAATCGATTAGATTACAAACAAAATGATAAATAGATCTTTGAATATTTAATGATTAACGAATTTCAAAACCCTAAGTAAAAGAGTACTATAGCTTTTTTATCCCAAATTTTTTGTCACAAAGATTGAGTTAGTTTGATTAGATGTTAAATGAAAGGTTTGAGCTAAGGACCTGGTGTTCTTGTCACCATCAGCCAGCGACTTTAATATTGTTTTTTGGTGCCAAAGGTAGGCAAAGGACGAGAACTTTTCAATTAAGGTTGCTCAAGCTAGAGAAAATGCTTCGAGTTCGGGTACGTCAAACTCACGATTCGCTCATTAAGTCAAGACCATTAATATATGGTGGTTGTGAGACTCGGGTACGGGGTCAAGTTTGCGGATCGAGATCTAAGATCCCATTAGTCGTGACACTCGGGCGATCCTTTCGAAATGATGACATGGCATTTGGGTGCCACGTGTCACATTGATGATTTGTTCAAGTGCTATGTCACACCACATCTGATCACGCAGTATAAATTGCATAGTATAAATTACCTATATCTCTTGGAATTCTCAAACTCTCATGTGAAAATGATCTCCAAGAACACCAGGAACTTAGTGTTCTGACTTAGTTCACAAATGTAAGAAACACAATAAAATCACGCGAAGGAAAAAAAAAAAACATTTCATTTCATTACTGTTAACAAACTCCATATAACATGATTAGTACGTAGTTCACTACCTAACGAGAATGGATATGTTACTTTAAAGCAAGTTGCGTACAACAAAATTTTGGGTTAAAAAAAATGGTAACTCAGTGAAATTGATTCATGACCTCCTGCCAAGAGATGTGTGTCTAGTGAATTGTTGGAATTAAGTTTGCTACTTGTTAGCGCTTGGACCGACTGTTATGTTTTTAGGAGGAAGTTTGGATTTTCACATATCCTTTAGTGATTTGTTTTTGGTCGGATGCTATTTTCTTGATTAGCTTTGATGTATGCCTATTTAAAGGTTTATTTGCTTAATGAATAAATTACCGAATTCCTCCCACTACTCTATTGTGTTTAGTGAGTTAGCATTATCTTTGCTATCCTTAAAAAGATCGTCACTCTTTTTGGTTGTTGGACGGTCATGTCAATCATCACCAACAAGTTTTCATTTTCTTTGAAATGGGAGATTAATGAGCTTAATTAATGAACTTCAATTAGCGTAATTAAACAAGACTGAAAGGTATTCTCAAAAAAAAAAAAAAAAAAAAAAAAAAATAGATTGAAAGGTACGCTCAAGATGTTACTAAGCTTAATAAACGAATATAAACAAGCACACCCATAATGAATGAGCATAGTTTTGTCCCTTACAAATTAGCTTTGTAAACAAATTTAGTTTGTTTTGTTGTACTTTATATGAAAAACTCCATTAGTGATAGAAAAATTTCCTTTGAAAAAGTATAGTAGTATTTTATAATTTTTGTCTTCAATTATTTAGTGTACAACATCACCTCACACTTGTTCGAATTCTGCAAATTTTAAAAATAATACCAAGAAAAATAAATTATAAATAGAAATTTATACTGACTAATGAGTACTAACAAAATTAAGATAAGTATCTTAAGTTCAAATAGTTGCGGAAATGAGTTGGTGGTTGACATGACACAATCAAATACATCTTCTTTTACTATTGTACCAATTAATTTTAATATGAATTAGTTTAAAATTTGGGTCAAGGGTTCATTAATTACATGTCCTTGGACCTACCATTATATATCAGGTAAACAAAACCTTGTAGAATGTTAAAATCGCATGTTCTCCCATATATAACGCCAATCATATACCTAATTAATATTCAATTATTGTTTTTATATAAACACACACTAGATTTTTTGGTTGGTAATCTAACAGATATCCAACTTGTCCTTGATTTCCTTCGTGTAGTTTCAATTGTTATGTAGGGACGAACTACTTTTACATATAAGTATATAACCAGTAATGGAGCCATGTCGGACTGTAACAAGTGACAAAAAAGAAAAGAAAAAAAGATGCAAACATCTTAAATCTAATTAGGATTAAGGTTAGAAATAGTCTTTGTACTATAAAAAGTTTGAGTTTAGTCATTATACTATCAAGTATTTGACTTTTGTCCAAAGTTAAACGAACTGATTGTTTATAGTCCAAAGTTTGAAGAAAATGTTTGACGGGAGGACATTCCGTCAAATACGCTAACGGAATCCGTTAGTTGATGTCATGTTGAAACCTCCCTTTCTAACATATTTTATTAGTGTATTTGACGGAATGTTCTTCCGTCAAACGTTTTCCTCAAACTTTGGACTATAAACAATCAGTTCGCTGAACTTTGAACTAAAGTCTAACACATGATAGTACAAGAACTAAAGTCAAACGTTTTAGATAGTACATGGACTATTTCTAACCTTATTCCATCTAATTAACATATTTTAATTGAGAATAAAGAATTTAAGTCAAACAATTTTTGGTTTAGCCTGAGCCAAATCAATGATGTTATGACACCTCATTAAATTTCATTCATACTCACCTTAATGAATTGGTAGGAGCGGAGTGACCCGCCTGAATCATGAATTTTAATAAGATGTTATAATTTCTTAATGGTATAGCATAACCCAGTTAATCTTTAACTTGAAATCCTCAATCTATTTTTAATTATATATATGTTAAGAAAGTCTTCAGACCAATTAGTTTGCACATTTTGAGATAATTTTCTTGCATAGAGTTCATTAGAAAATTAAAATTTGTCTCAAATTTTATACAAATATCTTGTGTACGAAATGACGTGACGATCCGTGAGCTCGTGGCACATAAATATTTCATATTTTTGTGATTTAAATTAATTTTAATTAATCAAAATTCGACATATATGATATCACCACCCTTCCATGAATTTCTGGCACGGAGGGTCCATTTTTATAAAACATGATGTAGACGTGGTGTATTGTGATTCATCCAACTCATTAATGAGTTAATTGATGTGATATCTATCATTGTTTGACATATCACTTTGTACAACCTTTTATTTACAAAATTTGGGACATATAACATAACTCGTTCATCAAAGCCCACCATTGTTTGACATATCACTTTGTACAACCTTTTATTTACAAAATTTGAGACATATAACATAACTCGTTCATCAAAGCCCACCCTCACATTGCTCGAATGCATTAAATAAAAATATTCCTTGAGTTCTGGCTCAAATATTTGAACTCATGTTCTTAAGGAGGAGAAAATCATTTTTGCCACCATTGACATTGTATGAGATATTATTGATAATACATATACAACTAACACCTACGAAAATTTTTACGATTATTTTTGGATAATTTTTTCATTTAGAAAGTAGACTATTATTTGGTGTAGTGAAAGTAATGTTTAGTAATTGTGTAGTATTGTATGAATAGATATTGTGTCTCGTATTAATAAATTATCCTTTTTAGCGCAAAAGATAATAATTTACTACTTCAAATAAAACGATAACAAAAAGGACAAATAATCGGAGCTTGAAGACCAACTCATCTATACAAGCATGATAAGGAAAGCGATGATCTAGCTAACTCATAAGTCAATTGATTCACAGAGCAATACGTAAACAAAAAATCGATACTACGAAATTGAGACATAATGACTAAAGTTGTTAGACACTCGGACCAGCGGTGACGCAAGATAATGACATTTGTAAATCATGAACTTTAATGATGAATTTATTCTTTTATAATCATGATGTAATAAGTATAATATATGAATTCAAAATGCTATAGGAAAATCAGAAAATGAATTGAAATGAGAATTTTGTTGAGTTATTCAAGATTATGATTTACAGATAAGTGAAAATATAGGATGTACATGTTATAAAAATTAAAATAAAAAATATAGTAATTTGTTTTGAGACAACTTTACAAATAGTTAAATATCATGGAATCAAAAAATGTAGTAATTTGTTTTGGGACAATATTATGGATAGTAAAATGCATTTTATGGAATCGAAAAGTGTATTCAATTGTTTTGAGATATTATAATTGGATTGTAAAATAGTTTAAAAATCATAAAATGCAGTCATGTATTTTAAAACATTATAAACGATAGTAATAAAAAATTATCCCTTCAAATTATCATTTATATATCCAGGAAACATTTAACATTAAAGCTCCAAATGTTACCAAGTTGACTTATGTTTAATTAAAGATTCGTACAAGTTTGAAAGGGTACGAGAAGCTCAATCTTTTTTCTAGTACTACTACAATACACCTATTCTAACTTATCTTCACATTTGATTTTTGAATAAAAACTTGGGTCAACGAAAGTGACAATAATAACAATAAATTTATTAATTCTATTTTCAAAGAATTCTGGTACACCTACTCTTTGTGGACTGCTCTGATACATACAGCATATGCTTCTAAATCTTATCTCTCTCCAATCATTATCCATCTTTAATTTTCCATATCTAAAATATAATTTTTTAACGTATTTACTTATTGACATATAGTTAGTATTCAAAACATTCTATAAAATAATGTGTTAGTTTGTGAGACTTCATTGTAAAAATTCTTACTGCTATTCACAGTAAAAAATAAGTTGTCATTATGACTTGGGTTTCAAAATAATGACTATTGGGCTGACATAGAGAAAAACTCAATAATGTGAAAATTTGGGTTTTATGCTTTTTGTAAAAACTTTTCTGTCGCACAAATCTATATTTTCCTTAACAAACAAGCTCCAGTAATGCACATGAATCTTTCTGTGACAAGATATTTGGTTACAATTAATTATTGACTTTGCACGACAGAATAGGAGTTTGAGCGACTAAATTGACTATCGCGGAAAATAAAATTTCTTGTAGTGCATGATTAATTTTTTTAATTGATGATTTGATCGAATTATAATACACATTATATACAATATCTTTTAAACCATGGGTGACCAGCTAGTGATAGCGGCCATTTATTATTATAAACCAAGACATTGATGGTCCGTATACCTCGCTCCACGCGGGCAATGATCGACACACCCGAACTGAAAATCGACGATCTGCTGTTGCTGAGCCACCATCGGCCTCATCCATCGCTCTCTATTTTGGCAATCTCCCACCGAACACGAGCACAAGTTGGTTGAGTAACATAGTCCGCCGCCATTCTAGGGTTTTGGATTGCTTCATACCAAAAAACCCAAATCATTCTGGTAAGGTTTTTGGGTTTGTACATCTAGCCTCCCGTTCAGAGGCAGCCAGGATTAAGCGTCTTTTCAACGGGAACTCAATCTCGAATTTTTGCTTGATTGTCGATTGGGTGAAATTAGGTTCGCGCTCTATGAATCGATCATCTGCCCCGCGACAGAGGAATTTTCCCACTCAGAGCCAAATCGTACCTGATACGAGATCATCTAATCGGTAACCCAAACAATCTTTGCCCAAGCAACGGTCTGCACGTCGTCCGACGCCGGCGGTGACAGCAAATTCAGGGGTCAAATCCAAGCAATGTCTAGGCTTCAAAACCCGTATGATCCTTGATAAATTGCGATGGAGCGTTCTAGCTGTCTCAAGGGCCCCAACCACGGGTTCCTTTCTATCAAAAACATTGGGCTCTCAAGGTGTCTTTGATATATCTGTGCACGCTCTAGGGGCGCGAGTTTTCGCTTTGTCCTTCACGGAAGAAAGTATCTTGAAAGCCATGCAAGATTCGGGATGGGATTGGCTCTCGCAGTGGTTTATTCATTTCCATGATTGGAATCATTTGAAATGACGAGGAGGTCGGTTCACATAGATTTCCTTACGTGGCATTCCGTTTCATGCTTGGCATCTAAACACCATAAATAGTATTGTCAAAACCTATGGTGAACTTATTTTCATACATCTGGGGTCATTGACTGGCCACAGTCTTGAACAAATTCACGTACTAATCCATACATCAAGGCTATCCCATATTTCGGAGCATGAAACGCTAAAACTCGGCCGCATCTCCCACCACATTTCCATTTCGGATATCAGTGGCATGGATCTTCCACCTTTCCCGACTGTTATTGACTATGCAGAATCACCGGTATCATCGACTCCTAGCTCCCCTCGGAATATGAGCCTGCCTCAAAACCCATCAGTTCCTCAACAACGGGTTTTCTCTTCTGTGAAGGACTTGGAGAATCCTTCAAAGGAATTTCCTCAATCTGGGCTAAAGTTTTCAACTGGGCTTGATTCCTCTAGTGGGATGAATTTGGAAAGCCCAGTTTTAAATCAAACTAACTCTTTGAAGAGCCCTAGTGATCCCAAGGACCCACTTCCTTCAATTACTTCTGCCATGCAGGAAAGCTCGCATAACTCCACCTCCGCCAGCTTGAAAAACATAACTTTTTGTCGGCGCATTAAGAGACCACCACCGCCACTTGTTATTCATAGTGAATCAATATCCTCGTCCTCCAAATCTGGGCAGGCAGTATGAGACCTTTGCAAACGATTAGGAGTGAAAGCTATTAGCTCAGAGACCGCAATTATTGAACGACTTCGTGACGACGACGAAGCCGACCCTCCCTCCTCTTGAGTTAACACGTCTGCTTCAGCAGTCTCGTCATGTGTTTGATCTCTTGGAACATGCGAGGTGCTTTGGCGCAGCACAAGAGGGACCGACTCCGGTCCCTTATTCGTCACTCTAGACCCAGTGTGGTATTTATTCAGGAAACAAAGCTTCAAGATTTGTCTTCTTTTTTGATCTCAAGCTTCTGGCAGTTACAGTGCGTTCAGTCTCTTTTTTCACCATCTATTGGGCGATCGGGTGATATTCTATCTCTTTGGGACTCTGTTTCCTTCTCGTTGTCATCATCCATTATCGAAAGAAACTTTATCGCCATGATAGGTTTCTGGACAACTTTTAATTGTCACTGTCTCTTGATAAATATTTACGCTCCGTCTCTTGAATCGGGTAAAACGACTCTCTGGAACTGTATTCTTTCTGTGGTAGACGAATCACGACTGCCTTATTTAATTGTGGGTGATTTTAACTCTGTGAGATCGGCTTCGGAAAGGTCTAGTGGAGTAGCCTCTATCACATCTTGCCTGGATTTCAATAACTTCATCGATAGCTGCTGTTTATTCGATTTGCCACTCCATGGTCGGCTCTATACCTAGTATGGCCCTAACTCCAGTGCAAGTCGTATTGATCGAATTTTGGTTTCATCAACTTGGCCTGCTTCATTGAAAAATTTTGTACAGAATGGGTTGGCACAGGGGTGTTCGGATCACTGCCCGATTCGGCTGTCATTTAATTCTATTGATTGGGGACCTCGACCTTTTAGATTTTTCAATTGTTGGCTTAACCATCTTTCTTTTTATGATTTTGTCCGCTCGGCATAGTTATCTTTCAATATCCAGGGTCAGCCTTGTTTCCGGTTGTGGACAAAAATGTGTTTACTTCGGGAGAAGCTAAAGGTATGGAATGTGGAAATATATAGACGTCTGGATCATGCTGTTTCTACTCTCGAGAGGTCCATTGATGTGCTAGACCGTCAAGCTAAAACTGCTCCTTTATCCAAATCGGAGCTGGCTGATCGTGCTTTTTTGATCTCAGAGCTTCATGTTAAATCTCGGGATTTGTCCTCTTTTTGGAAATAAAAATCGAGAGTTAGATGGTTGGCTGAGGGTGATCGTAATACCGGCTACTTCCATCGCTATGCTTCTTTAAGGAAAACAAGTAATCATATATCAGGAGTCACACATGGAAGCTCTTGGGTTGATGATCCGGTCTCGGTAAAGCAATTGGCAAAAGATTTTTTTATGGAAAGGCTTACTGCATCATATTCAGACAAGCTTGTTTTTGAAAATTTGGGTTTTGCACAACTCAACTCTTGTGCTCGCAATGATATTGAACGTCCAATTTCTTTGGATGAGCTCAAAGCTGTGATATTTGGTTTTGATGGATCCCGAGCGCCAGGGCCTGATGGGTACAACATGAAATTCTTTCAATCTTGTTGGGATGTAATTCAATCAGATGTTCTATCTTTTGTGCAAGGTTTTTTCGATACAGGGTATCTCGGGAAAGGTTTCAACTCAGCTTTCTTGGCTTTAATCCCAGAATTGGCCTCCCTGCAAGGCTTTAATGATTACCGGCCTATTAGTTTAGTCATTTCTCCATACAAAATAATCAATAAACTACTCGCAAATTGGATCCGACCATATATTGGAGATTTGATCAGCGATGCTCAGAGTGCGTTTATGAAAGATAGACAACTCTTGGACAATGTGTTTATTGCGGGCGAGGTTATACATTTAGCCCGGACTCGTAAAATTCAATCAGTGGTTATAAAGTTGGATTTTCAACAGGCATTCGATCGTCTAAATTGGAACTTCATTGACTTCTTCTTATGTTCCATGGGTTTCGGTTCTAAGTACAGGTTTTGGGTTCGTTGTTGCCTACACTCGCATATCTCTGTGCTCATAAACGGCTCACCATCGGGAGATTTCAAGAATTCCCAAGGTGTAAAACAGGGATGCCCGCTCTCGCCTTTTCTTTTCATCATTGTCGCGGAAGCACTCCATTTGCTTTTAACTCTTGCAGAAGAGGAGGGGCTGTTTCGGGGCATTGCAATTGGAAACTCTTCAATTTCTCATCTTCAATTTGCTGATGATACTGTCTTTTTTATTGACATGGCTGACTCCGATGATTCTATTACTCATGTCAAGAATGTTTTGCGGGGTTTTGAGGTCGCGTCGGGGCTTAAGATTAACTTTTTAAAGTCTCGTATCATTGGAATATGCATGGATCAAAATCGAGTTGGTCGATTAGCAAGGAAACTTCGCTATCAGGTCGCAGCTTTTCCTATCACCTATTTAGGTTTCCGGTTAGAATGTAATCTGAGATATCTCAGTGCTTGGACATGTGTTGTTGAAAAATTCAGAAAACGACTTGCTCTTTGGCAATCAAAATACATCTCTTTGGGGGATAGAGTAACTTTGATTCGGTCTGCACTTACATCATTGCCTTTATTCTATATGTCACTTTTCCGTGCCCCGAAGAAGGTTATTAATATTCTTGAATCTATTGAGAGAAAATTTCTGTGGTCAACCTCTCCCTCGTCTTGTGGTCTCAGCAAAGTGTCATGGTCTCAAGTCACAAAGCGACGTGTTCATGGCGGTATTGGCATTCGGCAATTACAAATAACGAATATTAGTTTGCTTGCTAAGTGGT
>JAYMTE010001738.1:0-12557 GCA_036897545.1 Pelargonium fulgidum
GAGATCGGCGCAAAACAGAAAATTTCGGCGAAGTTCCAGGGATGGCGCGTGGGTGAACGGACGGTGACGAAATACTGATGGTTTTGACGGCCGGCGTGATTCGAGGCTGATGATGGTGTCAGAACTTCGATCGAACGCCGGGAGGATGATAAACCGTACAGTGGCAGCCTTGCCGGAGAAGGATACACGGCCAAGACTATACTAACACTGATAAATTCTCTAACCTAGCTCTGATACCATGTGAAATCAGAGAATATGTGTCTTGTTTATTCACAGAGGGCAATGCCCATTTATATGATACATAGGATAGAGTCCTAAACCTAGAAGTAATAGGTAAACCTAGAAGTTTTGAAACAAATCTATCTCCTAAGTTATAAGGATTTCAACAGTTATATACACACATATGTCATTACTCGAAATATGAAATAAGAGCAGGCTATAACCAGTTAGGAAGTGAAACTCACATTTAAATAAATCTGGGGAAGCCGCCCACCCATGTAAATGACTGCCATTCCCCAACCAAAGAAAGACCCTATGTCACCTCCTTGAGTACCATGTTCTTGAAACAGTCCACCATTAACCTGAAATTCCAGATTGTAATTGGATTATAAGAATGATGCTCTTTCAACAAAATTCTCAACTGAATAAGGGTCCGCTTATAAGCCAGAAAACAAAAAAAATGTTTTTGTTTTCCCCATGCTCAAGATATACATAACTTTGTCTTGTGTCCGCATCCACAATTAATCAGCACATTCAGACAATTCACAGATTGTAATACCCCACTTACCTTCCAAAGACTCATAGCCCAAAATCAATTCAAGATTACTGTGAAAAGAGACCATCGACTATAAGAAGTAACAGTACAGCAAGGCTATAACACTTACAATCCAAAAAGAGTAAAGATAAACATATAGAACCACAAACCACTCTTTCTCATGTAGCTGTTTAGTTTTACTTTGTAGAATGAGAAACTGAATAGCTAATTTCATTACCTGCAAAAGCCTTCTTGCTACGGGCATTACTAATCCATGACTAGATTTGTCGGACACAAAATTAACTCTCCCATTTGATGATTGGTGGAAATTAAGAGTACCAAAGAAGGTCATTGCAGACACCTGAAGTAGATGAAAACTACAAAATTATGTGCCGTCAATTGAAATAGGGTGTTAAGAGTGCACACAAGATCCACTAAATGAAGCTCACCAAGCATAACATGGTCCTCGTATTTGCAGGTAAAACATGTCTAGTTGAAACTTGTTCATCAAGTAAAGGCTCTTCAATAGTACCCAGGGCAGGAACAGAGGTAGAAGTCATTTTCATTGTTAAACACGAACCAGCTGTTGGAGTATGACTCCTTGTAAGAGACCTTGCTGACCTGATGAATTTTAAGCAGAAGATTATCATATTAAAAATGAGTTGTCAAACATAGAAGTTTCCTTTTAGAACATATTTGAAGGCAGAAGCACATGATCCACAAATGAATAATAAGGAATGAAGTTTTATCAAACTGCAATTTAACTTGCAGAAAAAAGTGTAATCAAGTGCATCTGATAAAGAAAGGGAACAACACTTCCTGCTTTGAAATATAGTCAGCTCAGCTATTGTTCCGACAGTGTCAAAAAGTAATGAAATAGCTTTGTTTTGATTTTCTGTTAAAGAGAATTCATCATATTTTGGAAAACTAATTAGGATTTGCATCCCAAGTCCAACCATCCACAAATTCAAAACCCTCAAAAGACTGTACTGCACACACTAGAGTTCAATGACCCCATAAAAATATAGAGCTCTGAGCTCCACTGCATATCATAAAGCTGAATAAAAGAAATCAAATGTAAACCATATAAAAATGGAGGGATGATAAATAGAGAAAAGATGGAGAGGAGAGGGATCAGCCAAAAATGTAGATGGGAAAATCAAGAGATACAAAGTCCGGATAGACATTCTATTCTATCAGAGGTGCAAAAAAAGGTTTACACAGGCGCATGGCATCATGCCTTGGAATCTAACTGATACACATCCCATGCAAAAACAACTGAGAGCTAGTAAACACTAAATACTTATCTGGACTTGTTGACTCAACCCTAAATACCAAGCTCTTTTCTATGATTTCAGCACCCACCATAGTTCCTTAATCCTCAAGTCTGCAGATCACTGTCGGATTAAGGTAGCAGGACATTGTGATGACTATAAAACTCTAAATTAGAAATAAGATCGATAAAATTGACAGTGAAATTTTCTGTTCTAATGGACTTACAATCTAAAATAGGAGCCAAATCCCAACATTCTAACCACAAATTAGAAATAAGAAAAGAAACGGGAAAAAAAAACTACTATGTGTTTTAATTCTTATTTTCTACCAAAAATCTAAAACAGAGAGTTTGAATAAAATATTAGTGAAGTTAAGAATACATAATTAAGAATTTCAAGAAGTATCAATTACGTGTAGTATAATTCTTTTCCTGGGGAACCATTGTAAATGGATGGAAGAGGAATAGGCAAACTTGGAGTATTCTGGGCCTCAGATTTATATGCACCATTGTTGCCAAGTTTAGCACCACTACTGTTTTTTCTCAATTTGTCACCTTCCCCAACTTGGCTAGGATTAGGAAACTGCATTGCAAATGGAATAATCAAATGTATATATGACATACATATATGTATATGTAGTGTGTGTGTGTGTGTGTAACAGCAACAAAATAGTTTAACTAAAAATGTTATTCATTTAGCAACAAACCCAGCCATCTTCAACATGTACAGCCACAAAAGATAGATTCAATACCAAGAAAGAAAAAAATGAACTTGAGATGCTTCGATAACTCCATGCATTTCAGTAAATATACATGTATATAAAGACCCTTAACCAGGTCGTGATATTCATGAGAATTTATATGTCCAAATCCAATAACCCACCTATTCTTTATCCCAAAAATGACAATTTTCTTTTTGGCATTTCCTGGTACCCTAATGCTATGTGGGTAAATATGCCCAAAAAAGAAAAAATATGTTCAAGACAGAAAATATTGAGTAGCATTTTTATTTTTATTTTAAACTTTTGGCTTTACGATGGAGAAAAAAATGTTATTCATTAAAGTGCAGTTTGAATTCAAATTTCAGTATCACCAAGTCTACTTTTAACCATGTTGAGTCCAGATATTTAAACCTCAATGATATAACGTAAATTTTATATTACAATTAAAAGCACATTGTCACAAATGTTTTTGCCGATAAAAGAAGTTATATTCTCATTCACCCAAACCAAGCACTAATTCTATAAGATTATTGTCAGGTTTTTCTTCCAATGTTCATGAAATTACTAACAATTGGATCCCAGTTTGTGCACAGTTCAATTCTCAAAAAAAGCATGGAATTACGTTTCGTCTTCGTTCAAATCACAATTTGAAACTATTTAGCATTTGGTGGTTCCACTAGCTAGAAAGTAAGTTAACAATATCCAAACCTTTTGGCGGCGCCTATTGTATTTCAGTCGAGGATAGACATGACCATAGTATATAGTTTGTGTGGTAAGAAGCAAAGTAGTGACTGTATACAGCTGCACAAATAAGATCCATATACATACAAAAGCCAATTAGTTGAGCCTTGTGAGCATGAAAAACGCCTAGTATTAGTGTAAAGTAGAGATAAACTCAATAGTAGGACACTTCAAGCTTTGTTCTTACCACTGCCATATAGTACTGTGTTGGGAGCTGCAAAAGAAAGCAAAAAAATTTAATGTAATTTAATAATTAACAAAGAAGTGAACTGTGCTTTCATAATGTAATTGTTTTCATTCATGGACATGCTTCCTAGAGGAGTGAAATACAATCAACATACAGCCACACAAAACAAGTATCATAAAAATGCTTGTCGGTCAAGTATCATTTTGAAAAAGAAACATTTTTTATAAGTGTTAAAAGACAGATAAGCAGTGGGTCAAGTACATTTGCACAATCAGAAAACTACTGGAATTGATCATTCATCCTTTAAACATTTTGTCCATAAAATTCAATTCCATCACCAAAATTGTTTTTAAATCTCAATCATGTTTAATGTAACAGAATGTCTCATTGGAATAAGTGTAGCTACAAAGAACAGTAATATTCTTTAAAATAGTAAGATAAGTAAATGAATCACTCACAGTAGCAGGCTCCAACAAGCAGCCAAAAAGGTTGAAAAGATCTCTGCAAAAGAATATAATATAAGCAATTAGAAAATCAAGAAAATTATAATCAACCTAAAACAGTGAGAAGAAAGATGGACTGAAAACTAAGGTGGTGATATAAATTTACTTGGAGAGGTTGAAGGTTCAAATGCTGTCATATATCAATCAACTGCTTCGACTCAACAGGGCCCTTTTAGTATTATATGTATATACTAAATTACATATCTTGTAAAAATGGAAAAACACCAAAAAGAACAGAAGAAAAGGGACAAATAAAGTCAAGGAGTGAGTAGTTCTTGGTATAGTCTTTCACCCCAATATATGGACAAATTACAAATAGCCATCCCTATAGTTTTCTCACTATTCATGGCATAAGCATACAACAGAATATTCAATGACACAAGCCATTTCATACTGATATTATATATGTCAATTACAGAAAGCCATCTGTACGGTTTTCTACTGTTCATGGCATTAGGATGCAATAGAATACACAAGCCTTTTTGTACCAATGTTATAGATGTCAATTTAGCCACATAAATTCACATCTTCAAAGTACAGGTTTCACACGCCAGTTTATAGGATCAGAAATTTACTATCTACTAAACAACTAGCAATTTATAGATCAGCAGTCATACTACAACTCTACAAGTTAATGTCTGGAAGTTGCATCTCAAATCTAGAAAGCGGATGTCTTTTTTCTTCCTTTTTTGTAAAATTGTTGCATTATAGACTTAACCAGGGCAGTCAAGATAGGATGCAACCGACTTATAAAATATATATCAAGCTAATCCTCCTTACCTTTAAATTTCATTATTTCATTGTGGATATATGTTAGTGGCATGCAATATCCGAGCATTCCTAATTCTCCAAGTGTGTGTTAGAAAAACAACTATGAATATCATTAAAATCAAACTCCAGATCAGTATATATGCCTAGGGTATCCAGGTCTTGCTTGGACAGTATACATTGTTGTCATCATACTACAAGATAAGATCACAATCTGAGTCAAACAAAAACATTGATCCAGAACATTTACAATGATGTGACTCATGTATGCTCCACCATACTACTGATATGGATTCACTGTAACATGACAAAATTTGCTCCATAAAATTCTATTTTCAGCAAGCATTAACTTATTTTTGTGACAGTACGAATCAATGAGAGACTGGCAAGGAATTCAGAAACACAACAAATATAGAAGAAAAGGAGAACAGAAAGTAAGATGAGAACATGCATTACCCGAGTACCCAAGTCAACAAGAAGGCAATAGAGAGACCCTCAGCTGACTTCCCATTGTAGTTTGTGATTAGTTGAGGTATCTCAGCAATACCCCAACTAATCACACTAATTAATCCCAATGTCAATGACACTCCATCCTTCTTGCTGCACAGACAGTAGTCCATATACTTCCAAGCCCACTGTGAGCAATGCTCACTTCTGGGACACACTGGCATCGAGCTTTTGAACAAACCCATTGCACCTGTATAATATCACACTCAATCTGAACAGAGCATACATATACAGGACACAAAACAACTAGTTAGATTTCTTGAGCAAACACTTTCTATTTAAAGGATCAAAATTAAAGATAACATTAGTAGCAAACTGTTGTATTAAAAAAGCATATCGCTAACAAAGTGGGAGACAAAATGCAGTCATTGATAGATAACATGGGATGGGATATCCCACTTTGGAAAGTACTCTTTTTCTTTTTCTTTTCCTGGTCCACTTGATTGCTCGCCAAAGAGTAATGAAATCAAAAGTAACAGATATATGTTTTAATTGCAAAAAAATCTTCTCAAAGAGAAGAGTAAGGGCATAAAATCAAATCAAATAATTCTACCCATTAAATAAACTATCAGGAAGAAAATAAAAACAGTTCTTGTAAACCAAGAGTTCAGAACACATCACACCAATGTGGAAAATAAAAGTAGTTACAAATCAAAACTGGTCCCAAACATCAGAGAAATCTTCGATTCTAGGGCTAGGAAAATGACATGACATCAGAATAGAAATAAATAAATAGATAATGGCATAACATTAATCAGTTTAAGAGCGTTAATGAAGCCATGCAGTGGTGAAAACGAGAGCAAACCAAAATCAGGGTTTATAACTTGTTCTTTGTTAAAGAAAAGCATTTAGACAATGAAATTGGAGGAAGAGAAAATTACACTACCTGAAGCAGCAGATATAAAATTGGATGAGTGAGTTGACAGAACCAGTCCTGAGTAAGAAAATCCTATTGCTATGGTCTCAATGTCAGGTTTCTGGAAGATGGTACAAACGAGATTCCAGAGCGAGCAGCGACGACGTTCAGGAATCAAAATAGAGAGCGAGAGGTGGCTTCACTAGCTATTCGCGATCCAGCGAAGGAGAGAAGCAAAATTGATGAGAAGGTGAGCAGAGAGATGAGGAATGAGAAACAGAGGATTGATATGGCATCGGAGACGGAGAGCTCTGGTTTTTCTACGCCGGAGTTGTTGATGCTGCTGTTGGTTCTAGCTGTGGCTCTGGCTACTGCCGGTGAACAACAGTCCGGTTACAAATATAATTATATAGGTGTTTCATTTTACTTGGGACACCTCATAAAAAAAATAAAGCGGTTTGATTTTTGTTTTACAAAAAATTAAGAAAACTTATTTTATGGTGTACAATTTTCTGTTATAACAAATTTAACTAGTACTATTTTAAAATATAAATATAAAACAGATGTGACATTAGTAATCTTTAAAAAAAAACTGTTGTGAAAAAATAATTTTAAAATTTTCAATTTGTTAGAACAAGAAAGCACTAATAATAGAGAAGTTTCAAACTCTAATTAATCAAAATTATAATTTTTGCAAATAAGTTATCAATTCTAGTTAAACATTATACAGTATAAATAAAATGAATTATGAGCCCCCCAACCATTTATTAGTAAAATAAGAATTGAATAACTTTCTTAATAAAGGAAATGGGAAATGAAAAATGAATTAATGCAAAGATTTGAATGGGATTTAAAATGATGGTCAAATTTACAATTAGAGGTTCAAAATATAGAAAGTGTAACTCCCATAGCATTAAATTAAAATATTGGCATTAAACCGTAGAATAATTTCTGGTGGTAGGTAGGTCTTATTGGTCTTGGATTGTGTGGCACTAGTTGATATGTTCGATAGTGTCGTTTTTTCTTTTATTAGTCGCTCTGCGAATAAGGTTGCTCATGAGCTAGCTCAGCTTCCTGATTCTATGTCTGAGTGCATGTTTTATTCTTCGGATTCTTTACCGGAGATAGTTCGTGATTGTATTTTACTGGAGATAGTTCGTGATTGTATTTTGAATGATATGCAATAATATTTGGATTTCCTTTTTTAAAAAAAAATTAAAATATTGATTTGGCACAAAGAAAGCAAGTAATGATTTAGTTTTGCGTAACTCTTGAAAATATGCATGGAAGGGGTGTAAATGAAAGATAGCATAAAAATAAAAAAATGGTATTAGGCGATCATCATCGCTTGAATCTGGGATTCCACTTCCAGGCAGGGTTTGTCTTTGGGGTTGGGATTGGCAGTGCACTGACGAGTGACGACACTGACTCAACAATATTTTTACAAAAATGAATGTTTAAAAATGTAATAAGGCAGAAAGTTGAGAGTTCCAATGCGCGGCGGGAAAGAGTCTGACACGCGGCAGCATAAGAAACAAAAATATCATCTCTTTTTTAGGTGAAAAGAGAGGGTCTTGACTCTTGAATCTTGTGGCTGTGGCTGTTTGTGGTGGAGGCCACAGCCACTGGAGGCAATTGGCAAATGCCAAATGGTCCTCATCTCATCTGGTAAGTTCTTTCCACTTTCCACTTTCTACTCCACTCCACTACTGCTGCTACTGCTAGATTTGCTGCATTTTGTTTGTCTCCTATCTCATGACATGACTCATAGTTATGCACCCAAAGAATGTGTATTTATCAAACGTTTTAATGTAGTTTTCGTCGTATGACATCCTCATGAAGACAAATTCACTCACTCTATGAGATTCTATGTATTGTTGTAGCAACTTGCAATCCAAGATACTAATCAAATCAAATACCTCTTTCCATCCCACCCCTCTCATCATCTACAAGTGATTTCTATTTTATTGACATTGACTGAGATTATTCTAAACAATAACAATATCCTTTACTGGTGACACATAAAACTGCCTCCCGCAAAATCTCGAAAATGTGAAGCTCATTTGTAAAGCCAATATGATAATTCACCAACCATTAACACCAAAAAGACTAGGAAAATACTTACTTGATAAGGGAGATATATACATCCTCTTTCCTATTAGTACTTGGCCAGTTCTCAACATCATAATGTTGTAATGATACAGTATGGTGCAACAACACAATACAACAAAATAACTATGCACAATGGCAGGAGGGGAGTCCATAACATCATTTGGAAGAGATAACAGTTACACAAGGCTTCAGTAGGCATAATTTGGTACAGCATAAAGGAAATACGACCTTAATTCATGATTTTCTTTCTCATATTCTCCATGCAGTAATAACTATTCATTACAACCAGATTCCATAGTTTGGACTGACGGGGCTGTGACAACCGCAAGCCTAAGATCTCCTGGGTTGCAATCCTCGGACCTTTCACGAATCTCCCTGTATTCTTGACAAAGGGCACACAAATGGCAAAAAAAATGAGTAACAAAATCTCCGCATGGTTCTTCCTGCACAGGGCAACACAAAATGGCACAGCAAACAGAGTCACTTAGTAATGATTTTGTCAAACAAGAAGATTAAAATAATAGCTACAATTTTAATTCAGAAGGCCTAACATAGGAGAAAAAAAATACTCTATTTAGGTAAATCAAGTTGCTCCCTATACCCTGAGCAAATTCTCAAGAAAATTAAAGACAGAAATCTCACACTTGTTAGTGTACTGCAATGAACCCAAGTATATGCAAACCACATTAATTGCAGTGCACGCAGAGAGTTAATCAGATAAAATAAATCCTCATTCTCTGGGATAAAAGAATTTATCAGTTAAGAACAAAAGAACAAGCCCACACAAACTTCTGTTAACTTATGTTGATCAAGTAATTATTCTTACTTGTATACCAAACTGATAATCTTGACATTACAAAAGATAGCATCTTTTATAATAGTGGAACTTCCATGACTTAATCATTATAACTCAAAAAAATAAAAAGAAAAAGAAGTGCATGTGTTCTACAAATCCCTTCAACATGGGTTTGATACTGCTAGACCACAAAGTGTCCATTGGTGTGAATATGCAGGATAACTAAATCTGTCATATAATCAGAATTCCAGGGTTTCCCAATAGTCAAACAAGCTTTGTTTGAAAAACTCATCTCTTTGTCTATCCAAAAAACATACATGGACAATGTGCATGACATCTGCAAAGCAACTAATGCTGATCAATGGGTGGAGCAGTTGTAATGTTGATCTAATTGTACAGGAATTGCTAGGATTCACAGTTGTAGCATATCATGAAAAAGGCAAATGGAGTATAATACAAAACAGGTTAGAACATATAAAGTACATAATATCATCCAAATAACGGAAAATACCAAAAAATTGAAATTCACAGCTAATAGCATTAGTTCAATTGACATTAACCTAATAAGAATATTTCGTCTATTAAGGAGTATCCCCAAATACCTAAAATAAAGATGATCATGGAAAATGTCAAATATTGGAAATGATCCATTTCAGGAACACTGAATGGAGCTTAGACTAATAAGAAAATATCTGGTAGATAGATATCAATGTCATACCGGCAAATTATACTTTGACCGTAATGCCCTGCGGTATCCACAAGCATAACATGCAACAAAACACCCAGGCAACCCCAGCAAAACGACATCAGTCAACAAGCAGCAAAACGTATTCACAAGAGCCCACAAAATACAATGGGCCACACAAGATCCCGCCATTGTTCCAGAACCCAGAAATTCTGCATTTTTTCCAAATAAAAAGCAAGGACAAAGGAAGCCCATGCAGCCTGTACGAAGTTAACAAACTTAATTAGCAGACAATTCAAAGTTTGATACGTGAAATAAACATATGCTTCAAATAAAAATAAAAATGTGAACTTCAAATATTTCCTAAAGCAGGATCTTTGGATTAGTACAGTATAAAAATTCATCGAAATGCTGCCGGTTACTGACAACATGCAGTCTAAAAATTCATAGAAATGCTGCCGGTTACTGACAACATGCCTTGGATATTTGGATTAGTAAAAGTTCTAGTCATTGGAACTATCCCATCACTAAAGAATGTTTGGATATTTGATAATTCTTCAACTTCTTCCCCAAATTTGTCAAACAGCTGGTAATCAAATAAAAAAAAATTAAAGGGAGATCTTCCTAAATAATAATCTCGAAGTAAATTTCTCTGGGAGGTATTCATAATCAATAATCTTTTTCAATTTTTTTCCCTTCCATTTATCTTCGAAACAGATGCATGTATGGTGACTGAAATGATGGTGAACTCGGTGCTTCATAAGAAATTCAGTACTACCCTGTATGTGTGTGTGTGTGTGTGTGTAGAGAGAGAGAGAGAGAGCACGAGAAGAACATCCAACATATATCAACTTTCAAGCTAAGGGAAAGACCTGGACACAAGACGAAGGTGCAACTTTGTCTATAAACCGAGTAACAATTCAAGATACAAATTTAAACTTGGTTCTCAACTTTATGTATAAACTACCAATTTGTATTTGTGTAAATCTTTTCTTCTTGATTTTTAAACGGATAAACCAAATTGTACCACTATGCTAGACACGGGACATGATAAGAAAATGATGTTTCAAACTCGGTCTGCAAGTTTCATCCTAGAACTAAAACTATATAGGAAAACTATGAGGGAGGAGGATGAACACAGCATTTCTTTTTAACAGCATTTCTTTTTAATACTTAAAAGGCACCTTCAAAACTTTTTCTCCTGATAAATCAAGGTGACAAGGCACAAAGTAGCATACAGCTCTGCATATCATCGCAACAAGCACAGATTCCAGAGGACCACTGTGTAGGTACATCGCTTATCCGATGACGCACTTGGTGCTCTTCTTCGTGTGGAACAGCAGTCTCTGCTTCTGGATCTGACTGTCCAAGCGGAATATAAGAAGGCGGTACATAACCACCTTGGCTTTTCATCTTTCTCAAGCAAATTGATTAGCTCCTTCCAGCTTTCTTTTGTATCTACCAGTGTTCTGTTGTAAGCAACAACAAAAAAATCAATGATTGAAGATGACGAAAGAAATAATTTTTATGCTTCTCACTTTTACAGTTTGGCATAGAAGGGAAAACATTAGAGTGAATTAACACAGCAGGCATATGAGAAATGCTTTTGAAAGGGAAAACAACAATTACATGACCATAAATTCAATCACCCGAAAAGGGAAAACAAACATATGAGGCAAAAAGATTTTAGAGAAAATCTGGATACATAACAATAGAAACAAATCTCACATGTTTTCCAGATCCCAATTCATGCCACCATTTTAGTATGCATAAATAAGATGGAAAAAAAAAAAAAAAAAATTTTCCCCTACCCTAAAACCTAAATAACAAATTCTGAGCATTGTTTAGACTTGATGGTTATTCCCATCGGACTCATTTAAGATGCAGAATTCATCAGTTTTCTAAGACACCCAGTTTTCATTTTACCTCAAAAATTAATCTTGCACATGGAAGCAAAAGCAGCATACTATAAATACCCAACACATTTACAGGATTCAGTTTTCATATGCAACTATAACGACGCCTAGTGACTCTGTCGTCGAAATTTGAGAAATTCAGGGTTCTATGACGATTCCAGGTTCCGATCAAGAAACACAAAAGCCTCAAAATCAAGACTGAATATTTGATTGGGATATGAGTCCAGAAAATGAATTTAGAAATGCACAAGAAACAAAAATTAAACAAAAGTAGAGGAAAATAATATATCATACCGTTTGCTTCAGGAAACCCCTGTCTTGTTCTGTCCTGGGTTAAGGCAATTTCTATAGCGCAGGAGAGTCGCGAAGCACAATGAAAATGAACTATTGAGGTTGAATTAGGGCTTCTACGTGCCAATGGAATGGGCTCCGGTTAATACGATTTGGTGGCAACAAGCCCAGAAATAAAGAAAATACCATCATTGATTGTTAGTTAAATAAAGCAAAGGAAAAAGTACTTATGCTATCTGAAGTATCTAAAGTCGTCCGCTCGTGTCTTTATATTTCAAAGGATTCAGCTCGGGTAATAGTTCCTGAATTTCTGTTATTGTAAGGTTCATTTTGTTAATTTACAAATGGAATCCGTCAAAACTAACTCATGTCACGCTGAGGTCTTGCAGAAAAAAAAAAACTGTCAAATCCGATCCATTTTATCGTAATCGAATAGTTAACACGTT
>JAYMTE010001739.1:0-12557 GCA_036897545.1 Pelargonium fulgidum
AGCTTTTGACTTTTGAGTAGTATTACCAAACAAGCCTTACATCGTGTTAGATCACAAGTCGCATATCAAAAGTATCACTATATTTAAACAATGTGTTGTATCGCTTTTTGGCTGTAAATCCCTTGTATTGCACCTTCCAATCTAAAATAAGTGTAATTCTTTCAATTTAAAAAACTATACTATTCCATTCTTATGAACATGTGTTCCAACAAACATAACGTATAATAAGTAACTTATTATAATGTCTTTATTAACAATTCACGAACAAAACACTTATTTTGAGACCAAGCGAGTAAAATCAAATTAATCACCAAAACCAATTGACCTTTAATCAAAACATTGAATTGAAAGAAATTTGCACCATCAATCAAATTTGTTTGGAATCTTGAGACTTGGCACCCAAAAAGAAAAACATAAGAAAGTGAAAACTTCAATATAACATTTAAGAAAATATAAAAACACTTGAATCCTCCAACATCTTAAAATCTCAAAATTTTCTCTAAAACTCTAAAGCTGTGCCCATCAGAGCAAGTTCATGAAACAAAAAGTCTTCTAAAAGGAAACCATAGCTTAAGACATGGCAAGACTTAAGAGAACACCTATTCCCATCCTGACGGCGGTGCAACACCGTCGTTTGCAGCAGCCGCTGGTGGTGGAGGAACTGCTGCAGCCACCCAATCATCTCCAGCGGGCAAAGGAACACCTGAATCAAAAACAGAAAGATGAGAGTTCTAGTAACCGAAAAAAAAAAAACATAACATTCTCATTTGGAAGGTTCGGGCGGTATGAAAAGAGACGCACTTGATTGCCCAACCAGAAACCCAAGGCTCGGGTACCCAATTTCGGTTTTGGGTTGGGTCGGAGAACTTAGCTAGGATTGGATTAGGAATAGACATTTTCAACGTGAAGTCATATGAACACGACGCAGAATCTGAAATGCGAGATCTATATCATCCACATGTCTAAAGTCTAACCTGCATCATTCCATGTGGAAGGAACCGCAGCAATAGGAGGAGCATCAGTAGTCCACTGGCCATCAACGGCCTGGGTAGACCAATCAAGACCCATGGCATTAGCGGAATACTCTGGTGCAATTGAATAATCTGCGGGTGCAACGGCCTCCTCTTCATCTTGTGGCTTAGCCTCCTCGGGCTCTCTGTAGAAGAACAAGTCGACCTATACAGCAGAATTAACGGTACAAGTTCAGTAACTAGGTAGTGCAAAAAGTTGAAATTTAGCTAAACTGTATCGGCATTTGGCATTTACCATAACATCCCACTTCAAACCGGGACGAATGGTGCCACGCATTTGCAAAACCATCCTCGCTAGGAGCCAGAAAAGGCAACCAATGCTGTGCTTGCCCTTGTTGTTGGCCGGGATACCGATATCAACATAACGCATTGGTGAGTCTGTGTCACAGAAAGCAATGGTGGGAATGTTTCCGAGAGCAGCTTCTTTAATTGGCTACAAATGGGAAGTCACAAACAACCAAAAAGTTTAATAAATGGCCATAACATAAGTGGAAAAAATAGCCGAACATTGAATGAAGCTTTACCTGGTGGTCAGTCCTTGGGTCGGTGAGGATGAGAAGACGGGGCTCACAGAAAGAGGTCTGGAGCTGATTGGTGAATGTACCAGGAGTGTGTCTTCCAGCAATTGCATTAGCACCAGTGTATTGTGCAAACTTGAGCACAGCTCTCTGACCATAGGGACGAGCAGATTGGACAATAATGTCCTTTGGGTTCTCGATGGCAACAATAACTCGGGCAGCCATCTGTAGCTTCTCCCATGTCTTGCCGAGGTTAATAATGTAGATGCCTGTAAAAAATATACAGCAAATTTAGCATTAAAGTTACTAAAGATTTAAAAGTGCATAGGAAAATACTACCCAAACCACATATAACAAAACAATCATAATTATAACATATCACAAAACAATGTCACTGAACTACCTGCTAAACATACTACCAACTCATGAAGTTCAATATCACTTACTTCAATGCTTAATAAAAACAAAAAAAGAAAAAATACACAACAAAACATTTGCATTGGAGCTCAATATCAATACCAATACAATGCTGAACAAAATTTATAACAAACCATAAAAAATAATCACATGGATCTCAATGTCACTACTTCAATGCTTAAATCACATGAAGCTCAAATGCTAAACAATAATGAAAGCAGACCTACAAAAAGATTCATTGTGGAGATCAATATCAATACTTACATGCTAAACAAAATTAATAACATACCACAAAACATTCTCCTAGAGCTCAAAATCACTACTTCAATTCTAAACAAAATAAGCAACATAAAATAGCACAGAGCAAACCAATCACATGAACCTCAATATCACTAACTACTTCAATGCTAAACAAAATTTATAGCATTTAACCAAACAATCACATGAAGTTCAATAGGCTAAATGTAACATAATTACTGAAAAATTCAAGAAAAAAACAACTGTACCTCAGATCTATTAACATGATTATGTAGATCTCTACACATTAAAATGAACAAAAATCACATTTTCACTCCCAAAAAAAAAAAAAAAAACTAAAATTCCTAACCCCAAAACAATCTCCTCCCAAACAAATCTAAACCCACGATTCTAAATACTATTAAAAACCTATAACTAAATTTTCTACCCGCCCAAACACACATTTTCTCGGCAACCAAACACACATTTTCTCGAGAAAAACGAAGCGAAACAGAGAGAAACACTCCACTCACCATCGTTACGCCTCTTGAAGACGTATCGCTCCATCTGGAAATCGCAATTCTTGGTCCCGAGGTGGACCTCAGACGCCAGCATGAGCTGAATGTCCTGATCCTTTTGCGAGAGCTGCCTTGCCGGCACCGGAGCATTGGTGGCCGCCATGATTTTCTCTCCGGTAGCTTCTGCGGCTGCGAGAAAAACCCTAACCCTTTGTTGCTGTAACTGCGCAGAGCTTGAAAGGTGAGAGCTTTGAGGCAATGTCAGTTGCAGAGAGCTGTGTACCAATCTTATAAAGGGTTGCTCTTTACAAACCCTAGAATGGAGAAGTTACTTTTTTGCTCTTTTTGTTGTTGAATATTGCTATTGTGCCACACTAGTTTTTGGGCCTCTAATGGGCTTTTTGTGGGCCCATGGTCATTTGGAGTAAAAATCACAGAACATGTTATTGAAGTTTTTGGTTTGCTTGAGAGCTCAAGGAAGTGTTTGTTCTTCTATGAATCATTCGGATCAAATTGACATTTACCATGAGATCAATAAAGCTTTTTAAACTAAGTTTTGACGTAACTACATTTTTGAAACCCTAAATATGATATATCATCTCGAATAAGTGTTTTTCTATGATGATACTTAAAAACATTCCCGACAATTTTGGTCAGCTCTAAGAAAAATCTAACATATAACTGCGATTTGAATGAAATGTTGCAGATTCAAGTCACTTATAGTCTTTATAATTTTAGGTCGGACTACATCTTATATAGTATAAAGATGTGTGACTCATAAAAGAACTACTATTTCACAACAAGTACATAACTCAACCCAACTCCCAATGTACATCTCTTGCAAACTGAGTTAGGATTATTTCCTTTTTGACCTGAACTCGAACCAAATTAGTTCCAAGGAAATGTTCAATTCAATTTTATTAAAAACAAATTATATGAACATCTTATCAAACTTTAATATTTAGAAGTTGGTTTTCATGTTAACAAGTGTATGAAAGTGTACAAATAAAACCACTAAGGGTGACGTAGTTGATTATTCTAGTTGTGTGAGTGAGATGAGGTGGTGTAGGAGACCACTTCGGTGCGGTAAGGTATCAAAAACTCTAAGTTAGGGTGAAGAGGCATTATCTTGTTTAAGTTTGTGTATATATATCTCTTGTAAGGTTTCTTAGACCGTTGTTTGTAAAATAAAAAATGTACAAATAATTGTATCCAGATCTCAATGTGCATATTCTTTTTAAATGTTTGTAATCTCGAATAAATATGCAAATCTATTGATAATGGTTTGTAAAAGGAGATAATACAAAACACATATAGCTAGGATGTGCACATTAATCAATCCTCTTCTCAAATAGAAGATGATTGGTGCATGTCATTTACATGTATGCAATTATTTGTGTAATTTTAAATATATAGCGGTTCAAAAAGTAACATTTAATTAAGCAATATCGTACTTTCAGACAATTATAGATAAAAAAATTAACATTAAAAAAAAAAGCGATTCAGAGACAAGAGTAGTGACGCAGTTGATTACACAAGCTGCGTGAGTGAGAATAGAGAATGCGTTTGGTTCCCATTCAACACACTCTTGGAGAGAGAGAGATGAGCTTTAACTGTGACTTACCCTCTAATATTGAGAATTAGTCTTAGTGTGGTAAAACGGTTTAAAGGGTGCTATTCGCGAGTTTACAAATTTGCTCAAAAACTTAGACTTAGACCCAAAAAATAACTGATTCAGATAATTATGGTAATATATAGAAACCTTTAAAAAGATATGTATAAAAATAACATTTATGATAATATATAAAGTATAAACAAACCTAATTTGAACTAAAATTAGCCCAAAAATATACATTTTTTCACCATTTCAAACAAGCCCTTGACGGCCCAATTACGGGCCCAAACAAATCGGCCTAGGCCCAAAACTCTGTAAAGAGCGCTTGCGTTCGATCCCCGCTCAACACACCCATGAGGAGATGTGAAGACTTTAACTGTGAACAAACCTCGAACGATGATTAGTTTGGGTGCCGTAAAACGACTTAAAGGCGTCAAGCGCGAGTGTGTGAGTCCGCTCATGAACCCCATAGTATAAACCCGAAAAATAAAAATTTAACGGCCCAATTACGTTCCGGGCCCAAAACAAATCGGCTCAGGCCCAAACCTCTGTCTCTTCTCCAACACTCGCGCCACAACACAAACGAACCAACCAAAAACCCTACAACCAGAACAACAACAACCCTCGCAACTCAAAAAGCTGCGAGCTTTAGGCTCATAAACCCCAAAAACCCAACACCCAGAACTCAAAACCCACCTCAGCTATGGGGGTTTCAAAGCCTAAGAAGCAACAATCTCCGAGCACCAACCCAGAAATCGACATCGACACTCTCCAATCCGACGTCGCATCGTTCGCTTCCTCTCTCGGCCTCTCCTCCTCCCTCCCATCATCAGGCTTCAACGACTCCGATTTCCGCAAAACCGGCCCTCTAAAACCCTCCAAAACCCAAACCAAACCGACCCAAAAGAGCATCAAAACCAGCTCGAAAACTCCTGAAACCGCCTCCGGCAAGCCTCCGAGACCGGAGAGCAAGGGCCAGCCGAAGCCGAAACCGCCGGTACTGACTCTAGATGAGAGCAACAAGAGTAAAGGGTTCGATAGATTCAAGGGTCTTCCCAAGCTTCCGCTTGTAAAGGCGAGTGCTTTGGAGGTTTGGTACGAGGATGCTGAGGAATTGGAGGTTAAGGTGGTCGGAGAAGCGAAGGGGAGAGGGGATGTGAAGAGTATGGAGGAATGGTACAGTGTCGTGGCAAAGAATCGGGAGTTGGGAGAGCGGTTGATGGCTCAGTATGCTCGGGATTACGAGTCGTCGAGAGGGAAGAGTGGGGATATCAAGATGTTGTCCGCGACGCAGAGGTCCGGTACGGCTGCCGATAAGGTTTCTGCATTTTCAGTCATGGTTGGAGACAACCCAATTGCTAATTTGAGGTCGCTTGATGCTCTTTTGAGTAAGTTCAGCTTATTTTCTTTGTTTTAAATATGTTTGCTATTCTAGTTTGCTAGTATAAAGCTCTTGATTTGGATTGATTTCTTTCACTATTAGCCATTTCTATGTACATTCAACATTGTATGTTTATTGATTTTGTATTAACCCTTTGTTAGTGTTTGAGGAGTGTTAACACATTTGTTGTGTATGAGGACCTACTTTAGCGATTTTGGGTTAATGAGCTCATTATTTTCTTTCTTTTTGATAGCTAGTTACTTGAAAGCTCTTGATTTGGATTGGTTTGGTTTACTTGTACATGTTAGCCATTTCTATATGTATCATCCATCAATTGAATTTGCAATATTCTATTTTACTTAGTGTCTGGAATAGAATTTTTGTTCAGAGGAATGGAAATGTTTGCCTTTTGATCATGAATATGCCTTTGGATTGAGAATCTCTCCCATTCCAATCGTAAATTTTTCAATCCAAACACTACCTTGTATCTAAGTACTTACCATTGTGAGCTAGTTGTTAAGAAACCTTTGTAGGTTCCTCATTTCTACAGGGAAATGAATAATAGTTGCGTGTCATGCTGTATATGTTGATTGCATTTGAGTTGGTTTAAGTAGTGCAGTTGGGTCTTACGATTGAGTAGTTGAGGATGCTTTCTCAACTCTATAATCTATCATCTCTCTATTAAGTAGTGCAGTTGTTTGTATATCTATAATCTATCATCTCTCTATTAATTCTGCATTGAACCATTGTTAGTGTTTAATAAATGTTAACTCATTTGTTGTATCCTAGGACTTAGTACATTAAGCTAGCGGTTAACGAACCCATCATGGATCATAGCTTACTTATTGCTAAAAGAAAATGAATAATAGTTGCTTGCCGTGCTTTATTTGTTGATTGGGTTTGAGTTGGATTAAGCTCTGTGGTTGGATCTCACACTTGAGTTAGTTGAGGTTGCATTGCTAGTCTTACTTGTGCCACCCATTACATTCGCAATCCATGTATGTGTAATCTTAAGTTCTTCATTTACAAGTGAAACATTTGGACTTTGGATTTGTTTCTTTTAATGTAAAACACTATCATACTGTACCTAGGCGTCTTGAATACTTGAGTGACCTGCTTATGGAACTGACTCTGTGCAGACATGGTAACATCTAAAGTGGGAAAGCGTCATGCATTGACTGGATTTGAAGCGGTGAAAGAGCTATTTATTTCGAGGTTGGTATTTTTAAGCACTCCATTCATTTCACTGGTTCGTTTAAAAAACTTGCCGACTTGTAGCTTCCTTTTTCTGCTATTGTTAGGTATCGCTGCTAGCCATTTTTTTCTTTTTAAACTCGACGAACACATGCATAGTCTTATACATTCATTAGCTATGCTATATCACAGAAATCTATAATGAGGTTGGTCCTTTCTGTTAGGATATAGTATCATGTGATAACATGTTAATATAAGCAGAAGTTATATAAAATATTGAAAAACTGTGAACATGTATTTAAAGATGGACCACTAATTTGCTTCATGATGCTTTATCTTACCAGTTTATTGCCTGATCGTAAGCTTAAAACTCTCGTACACCGTCCACTAACTCGATTGCCTGAGAACAAAGAAGGATATTCCCTTCTACTTTTCTGGTATTGGGAGGAATGCTTGAAGCAAAGGTAAATTTGAATCCTTTACGTAGTTATTGTATGTCGATCCATTTTGTATCAACTTCACATCTGGTTCTCATTAATTGTAGGTATGAACGTTTTGTTAATGCTCTAGAGGAAGCATCAAGAGATATGTTACCTATACTAAAAGACAAGGCATTGAAGGTTGGTTCTCATCTATTATCTGCGATTTACAGTACAGCTGTCAATTTGGTTTCGGCCCGTTTGGGTTGGATTTTTTTGGGCCGGGTTGAAAAAACATAACCTGCAACCTGAACCCGCAAAAATGCTGGCGGGGGGGTTTGGGTACCCGTGGATTTGGGTCCAAATTGCCGGCTCTATTTTTTCAATGTCTATGCCTATGATTGTTCTTTGTTATAACTTAGAAGTACTCATGATAGTACATGAAAAGCTAGATTGATTTTTCTGATTCCTACAGGAAAAAAACTCTCTAAAACTTATCTATCAAATTGTACAGTCTCTACAACGAAATACATGTTTAATCTTCTCTAATATTGTAAAAGTTGAGTAAATTATAAAGAAGGGTTTGGACTAGATGCTGCATCATACTTTTGAAAGCCATTTTCTGTCCAAGTCTAATGTTGTTTCTGTAGAGGCGGTTCATCTAATGGTTTGCTGTCATCTGTGTGTATATATATAACTAATATTCTGCTGTTGCTTTCAGACTATATATGCACTACTGAAAAGCAAATCCGAGCAAGAACGCAGGTTGCTATCTGCGCTAGTTAACAAAGTAAGTTTGTATCAAATTCCGTGTTTCTCTTGTTTAGGCTGTTTATATGAAGTTATGAACTTATTACATGTATTGGATCTATTACTGATACCCCTCACTGTTTGGGAACAACCTGTAGCTCGGAGATCCGCAAAATAAAGGGGCTTCTAATGCCGACTTTCACTTGTCAAACCTTTTGTCTGACCATCCAAATATGAAGGTACACTGACCTGCAACTGGAAAGGATGCTTGTTACTTTTTGAAATAATGTTTTCATAACATTGCAAATTTATCGTGACGTGTGAATCTGTGATGGTATATCGTTTCTATGCATCTTCTAAATCATGTACTGCTTTCTTTTACAGGCTGTGGTGATTGATGAAGTAGACTCATTTCTTTTTCGGCCTCATTTGCGGCTACGGTCAAAATACCACGCAGTATGTCTAATTATTTATATAAACCCCCTTTCCAAGCAAGTGTTGTCCAACTTAATTAAATTTTGTTGACGTGGCATTAAATACAATTTTGAGATTGAATTTAATATATGATTGTGGTGAACATCGGGGACCATTTTGGTCGGTTTGCAATAGTTGGGAGATCATTTTTGCATAAAATTAGTCGAGGGACCAAACTAGTCGGATCCCTATAGCTTAGGGGCCATTTGAGTTGTTTTTCCTTCATAATATGTTCCCTAGGTTGCCTCAAAATGTAACCACAATTTTGTAATCTAACAGTTATGTTGGTATATTGCTTGTTTTGTTGACTGCATTTTTAATTTTTGGTTGCGTCATTACTTGTTCATTTTTGGTTTCTGAACCTCATGCTGGGACCTTGTGTACATGTAGGTTAACTTTTTGAGCCAAATACGTCTTAGTCACAAAGGAGATGGGCCAAAGGTGGCGAAACGTTTGGTGGATGTATACTTTGCACTGTTCAAGGTATTAGCGGATCTCAATCAAATCTGAGTTGCATATTTGGTTCTCGATCCTCAATTCAGTTAAATTATATGTATCTTTTGAAACATTACTCTTATTTTTGTAGCCTGTGAAGATTGACTGAGACCAAGTTTATATACTTTTTTATAATTTCAGGTTTTAATTAGTGAGGCAAATGGTGGTTCAAAGACAGATTCAAGCAAGAAATCAGAGGGTAAAAAAGAACCGAGAGATGGAAAAGCCAAAGAAGCTAAAGATGCATCGGAATCTCACGTTGAAATGGATTCACGACTCCTATCAGTTCTTTTAACTGTACGTTTATATATGTTTATACTAGAAGATTAATGCCAAGATTAAAAAAAGTGATTTTCTTTTAACCTATTCATTGACTTTGATATTGTCTTTCTGATGCCGGCTTTAAAAATTTTATTCTGTTTTTTCATCGTCATTCTTGCAGGGAGTTAATCGAGCGTTTCCTTTTGTTTTGAGTAATGAGGCCGATGACATTGTTGAGGCCCAAACGCCAATGCTCTTCCAACTGGTATGGTTAAGACCGACTTATTTTGAATTTTGCTACTATTGTTTAGCATTACCTTCATTTCGAATCAAGGGTCTCAATATGAACATGTAACATGCAGGTTCACTCAAAGAACTTTAATGTTGGAATTCAAGCATTAATGCTTCTCGATAAGATCTCATCGAAGAATCAGATTGTCAGTGATCGGTTTTACCGTGCATTGTACTCCAAACTCTTACTTCAAGCTGCCATGAATTCTTCCAAGGTTAGTGGATATGGTTTCTTAGACCGGTCTTTGGTTTATTGTACATATCTTGAAGACTAGCTTACATTTTCGGTTTTCCTTGCACTGATTGTTCAGGCAGAAATGTTTATCGGTCTCTTACTAAGGGCCATGAAATCTGATGTAAATTTGAAGCGCGTATCTGCCTTTGCGAAGCGCCTGTTGCAGGTTGGTGCTTTAAGTTCCCTCTTTGGCTACTTAAGGGTGATTTATAAAATGACAGTTTAGTCCTTTTGATAATTTTGAGGTTTTTGCTACCTCCGTTTCTGAATAAGTGTGGTTTAGAAAGAAAAAAAAAAGGTTTTAAAACAGGTGTCATGCTACAATTTTAATGTAAAAAGGCACCATACTTTCCAAATATACCCTCTTTCTCTTATCAATCCCGAGTTAATAATTGAATACTACTGATTTATTTTCTGAATAAGTAAAAGCGTGGACTAACTATAAGTTGAAGAGTTTTAACAAGAGTATGCAAACAAGTAAATAAGAATAGTTTGATCATTTCACCTAATCTAGTAATTCATCTTAATAACACTTATTCAGAAATCGTGGTCTTTTTATATCCACTTCGAGCAATTTGTATGCATGAATTAAAATGAAATTTTATGATGGAATCAGGGAGTTCACTGACAAGGAAATCGATTTCTTAAAATATTTGAACAGGTCGCACTTCAGCAGCCGCCTCAATATGCTTGTGGTTGCCTTTTCCTCCTCTCTGAAGTTCTCAAAGCAAGGCCACAGTTGTGGTAGAGACACTGATTTTATTTCAAATGTGTTGGTTTGTTAATTAAGATTATTTGACCGTTTTGATCTAGAATCATTGACCGTTTTACCCATATGCAGGAATAAGGTTCACCAGAGTGAGTTGAATGATGAAGAGATAGAACATTTTGAAGACGTGGTAGAAGAAACCGATGATAAACCAAGCAATGCATCGAATAAACAAGAAAGCAATGAGGTAGCTCCTATTGCTGATGAAACCAACTCGGACAATAATTCTTCAGAAGATGAAGACGAAGACGGCTCTCCACCTTTTGATTCTGAAAACGATGTTTCAGATGAAGGCGAGGATTTGATTCTTCAAGATGATTCAAGAGATCGTGAACCCAAAACAATATCAGGTCCCAATGTGCCACAACACCGACAATCCTCTGTGCAGCCTTCACTTCCTGGAGGATATAACCCACGACACAGAGAACCGTCATTTTGGTAAATCCTTGTGTTACTCTTTCCTTAGATTTCAAGTTTCATGGTGCCAAAAGTAGAATTTGATTGGTCTCTTTGTTTGTACCTTTGTATAATCAACAGCAATGCAGATCGTGTAAGTTGGTGGGAGTTGACTGTGCTTGCTTCACATGTGCACCCATCGGTTTCTACCATGGCGAACACTCTTCTTTCTGGTGCCAACATTGTTTACAATGGAAATCCGTTGAATGACTTGGCACTCTCTGCTTTTCTCGACAAATTGATGGAGAAGAAACCGAAGGCAACCCAATGGCATGGTGGATCCAAGATTGAACCCGCCAAAAAGGTCAGCTTGGTTTACATGAATCATTAACCCGTTGCCTAAGGTTCATTCATTTAATTTTTTGTATAGAAAAGCAATTGAAGTGCGAGTTAATCCAATATTAAATATCCAACACGTACTATTTTCCTTTCTAGTGTCTCACATCAACTGAACTCTTGTTTTCCACAGCTTGACATGAATGAAAATCTGATCGGGTCAAATATTCTTTCGCTGGCCGAAATGGATGTCCCACCGGAAGATTTCGTCTTCCACAAGTTCTACATGAACAAAATGAACTCCACGAAGAAACCAAAGAAGAAGAAGAAGAAAGGAGCGCAGGACGAGGCTGCTGAGGAGTTATTTGATGTGGATGGTGGCAACAACGATGATGATAGCGATAACGAAGAGATCGACGAAGTTTTTGACTCCGCTGACAAATCGTTGGAAGCAGATGGCGATTATGACTACGATGACTTGGACCGAGTCGCTAATCAAGACGACGAAGACTTGATTGGTAGTGCAAGTGACGAAGAATTGGACGTCTCGGATATCGCTGAGGGAAATGATTTTGACTCCATGTCCGACGATGATGACAAAAACGAGGATGATGATGATGTGGATATTGGGGACGCCGACGATGGTAGCGACGAGGACGATGTTGATATGATTGATAAAAGAAAAAGAAAACGAAAGTCGGGTGGGAAAAGTGGAGCATCCCCGTTCGCGAGCCTCGAGGAGTACGAGCATATGCTGGACGACGAGGATGGTTCTGCGGGAAATGAATCTGGACGCAAGAATAAGCACAAGTCTAACAAAAAGATCTCCAACGAGGATGTCTCTGCTACGAAAGAATCGGGACACAAGAAGAAGCATAAGTCTCATAAGAAGAGGAAATCGTCGTCTAAATGAGTAAGTTTTCGCATAATTCTTACATGCGAAACAATTAACTGTTTCGATGATATGCTTGAACTTGTATGATTCATTGAAGATATTGTCTGTACTTTGTAGCTTATTCCAATTTTGATCTAAATTTTTGTATCTTTCTGGTTAATTTTTCGGACGAATATTGAATGATTTGAATCTATAGAACTTTTTTTTTAATCTGAACACCATTGTTGATTTTTCGGTTATATTCGCTTTCTCCGTTCTAAAATGAGTGTTCATTTTCTTATTTTTGTACAAATATGTCTATTTATGATGAAATAGATGATCAATT